>CAUYLG010060106.1:0-80062 GCA_963573385.1 Cacajao melanocephalus | reverse complement strand
CCATTCCCCAGTGCTCAGACCCAAGGAGGGGGGACCCCAGTTATGACCAAGTGTAAGCACGTGGCCAGCACCCACACTCCATTCCCCAGTGCTCAGACCCAAGGAGGGGGGACCCCAGTTATGACCAAGTGTAAGCATGTGGCCTGCACCCACACACCATTCCCCAGCACCTCAGACCCCAGGAGCGGGGGACCCAAGTTATGACCAAGTGTAAGCACGTGGCCAGCACCCACACTCCATTCCCCAGTGCTCAGACCCAAGGAGGGGGGACCCCAGTTATGACCAAGTGTAAGCACGTGGCCGTCACCCACACTCCATTCCCCGGCACCTCAGACCCGAGGAGTAGGGGACGCCAGTTATGACCAAGTGTGAGTGCATGGCCAGCACCCACACATCATTCCCTGGTGTCTCAGATCTGAGGAGGGGTTGACACTGGCTACTGACCACTTTTTACAGATGAGGACAAGGAATCTCAGAGAATATAAGAAACTCACCCCAAGTGTCGTGGCCAGAGTTGGGCCTGAAGCCAGGATTGGGAGCACTCCCTCCACGGGGCCTTGCCTGTAGTGGTTTTGAGAGCAGCTGTTGAAAGAGGGAATCAGTGGTAGACGCAGAGATCCCTCTCGCCTCCACCTGAGGCCCCTCCCTTCCGAGGTGCACGTGTGAGGCCCTCCCAGGGCCTGTTGTTCACTCCTCACAAACCCCCACTTCCACTACTCTGAGAGTGAGGCCCCCTCGCTTCGGCCCCTGGCTGCCCCACTGGCCTTCTACTGTCCTGGGTCCCACTCCCCCCTTCCCCAGCCTTACCCCCTCCTCATACCCCCACTACCAACGTGCCCAGCACAGTCCTGGGTGCACTGTGGTAATGCAAAAAGATGGATTCCATGAAAGAGTGTATGCTAAGAGGATTCTTTCCTCCACTGGCAGGTGTGACCATTCAGGGAGGTATGGGCCCACCTTAGCTGAGCTGTCAGCTACTCCATATTGACTGACACCTCCTTTGCGGGCTGTGCTTGGCCCTGTGGCCCAGGGACTCAGCCCCATGGAGCTGCTGCCCCAGAGTGAGTCCCGACAAGGGAACGGTCAGTTAGGACAGCACATGGCGAGCGTGTGAGCTCCTGGCAGGGGAGCCCAGTTGGGCAGATGGTGAAGAGATGGCGGGGGGAGCTTCCATGCAGAGGCCAGGGAGGGTACTAGGTTTTAGGTCTGGAGACAAGGAAAGAATAGCCTGTTCAAGAAATGGAAGTGAATTCCACATTACAGAGCATTGAGATCAGGAGAGGAATGGAGAGGTGAGATTGGAAGAAAAGCGGGGACAAGTCAGGAAGCGGCTCAGATGCCCCAGAAAGGTGTTTAGACTTGTTCCAGGGGGCCTGGGGGGCTAGGCAGGGCTCAGCTGTGTGCTCCCGACCTGTCCCAGACATTGGAGCACTTATCTCCTCTACTCAGACACGCCAGGCCAGAGGCTTGGGGCCCCCAGTCTCCCCATTCTGCTCCCTGCCTCCCTACTTCCCCACAAAGGCGTGTCCTACCCCTGCCACAGACAAGCTGGGTGGCCTTGGGCAAGTTACTTAATCTCTCTGTGCCTTCATTCCCTCATCTATAAAATGATATAATAATCGTTTCTGGGCCAGGTACAGTGGGTTACACCTGTAATCCCAGCACTTTGGGAGGCTGCAGTGGGTGGATCACGAGGTCAGGAGATGAAGACCATCCTAGCTAACATGGTGAAACCCTGTCTCTACTAAAAACATTTAGCCGGGCATGGTGGCATGCACCTATAGTCCCAGGTACTTGGGAGGCTAAGGCAGGAGAATCGCTTGAACTCAGGAGGTAGAGGCTGTGGTGAGCCAAGATCATGCCATTGCACTCCAGCCTGGGCGGCAGAGTGAGACTCCATCTCAAAAATAAATAGCCAGGTGCGGTGGCTCACGCCTGTAATCCCAGCACTTTGGGAGGCCGAGATGGGTGGATCACAGGGTCAGGAGTTCAAGACCAGCCTGGCCAAGATGGTGAAACCCCATCTCTTTTATAAATAAATAAATAAATAAATAAATAATAGTTTCTACTCCCTGGAGTTACCGAGGGAACTGAGATATGCGTATAAAGTGCTTGTACTGTGCTTGGCACAGAAAGCCTTAGCGACAGTGCCTGTTGCCACCTTCCACACCCTGCACAGCACATCTACACTCATTCTACGGTAGCATTTACTAGGTGACACTGCGTTTCAATTGTTAACATCACTCCTCTCCCCTGGATGCAGCTCAGACATGATGCCCCCTCTCACCAGCCCTCCCTTTACCACAGCAAGGAAGCCTGCAGTACCCACCTGCTGGGCTCCAGAATGCTAATCAATGTGCACACCTGTTTCAGTTGGTCCAGGGCAGCAGTGAGCAGGACTCCAAGGCTAGAATGCTCGCAAAGGTCACCAAAACATGTGTTTCTAAATTGGAATGACTCTCCAAGAGAGATCTGATGGTTCCTTGGCTCAAGCACAGAAAAGAGTCCCATCTCCTGAGCAAGTTACCCTGGAGGGGGCGGCAGTGCAGCCAAAAAGCAGACCCCAGGGCAGCCCACGTGCTCCCACGAGCCCGCTCCAGACTGTCCTCAGCCCCGGCTGCTCTCTGCACTCAACCAGGGAGCCGATGCCAGACACGCACCCAGAGCAGGCAGCTCATCAGAAGGTCAGGGAGCAGAGGGAGACCCAGACAGCAGGTCTTCTATTTTTTTTTTTTTTTAAGACAGGGTCTTGCTCTGCCACCCAGGCTAGAATGCAATGGCGAGATCACAGCTCACAGCAGCCTTGACTTCCCAGGCTCAAGTGATCCTCCCATCTCAGCCTCCTGAGTAGCTGGGCCCATAGGCACACACCACCACGCCTGGCTCATTTTTCTATTTTTTGTAGAGATGGGGGTTTTGCCATGATGCCCAGGCTGGTCTTGAACTCCTGAGCTCAAGTGATCCACCCGCCTCAGCCTCTCAAAGTGCTGGGATTATAGGCATGAGCCACCACGCCTGGCCACAGGTCTCTTTTAAGCTTCTTCACACTGCACCTCACAATGCCCCTCAGCCCAGTGTTTAGATAGTTCACAACCTCAGTGAGGCCTGGCCCTGACTTCAGGAGCATTTGCTGAAATGGGCCAAGCATCTTTGCCAGCCCATGGAAATGCTACTGTCCAAGGTTCAGAGCTGGCTAAAGTAGTAACCAGGTAGAAACAATCACCGTGCAAGTTCTGATAGCAACACGCGCTGCTCCTCACCACACCCACCAGACAGATGCGTTCTTCCACATGTTCAGATGGGGAAATGGAGTCACAAAAGACAAGACCCACCGGGCATGGTGGCTCCTGCCTTTGGGAGGCTGAGGCAGGCAGATCACTTGAGCTCTGGAGTTTGAGACCAGCATAGGCAACATGACGAGACCCCCATCTCTACAAAAAATACAGAAATCAGCAGGGCATGACAGTGCATGCTGTGGTCCTAGCTACCTAGGAGGCTGAGGTGGGAGGATCACCTGAGTCCGGGAGGTCGAGACTGCAATGAGTCATGATTGCACCACTGCACTGTAGCCTGAGCAACAGAGGAAATAAAAATAAAAAAAATAAAAAAGATAGGACCCTGTATAGATCTGCCCAGCTCAGATTCACTCAGCCGAGGCCTGAAGACACAGCAAGGAGACCCCTGTACTCCAGGGCCTCTCTCCTGGACAGTGCATCAAGAGAAGCATCTGGCAGAGCGGGGCGGGGACAGACACCCAGTGCAGATGTGCTGGGGAAGCCCAGCCACGTGGTTGGCTGACAGTTTTGCAGAAGCTGGAAGCAGAGGACTAGAGCTGAGGGAGCCAAGACTAGAAGAGGCATTGGTAAGGGCACATCTTGTGAGCAGGAGGAGTTCTCCAGGAGCCAGAACACGGGGCAGCTGCTAGCCCACCAGCCAGAGGGCTGTTAAAGTAACCTTGGAGGGACCAGAAATGGCTGAGAGGAACTAGAAACTGAGGTCCATGGAAGCAGAGATGGACCCAGCTGAGGCCATTTTACAGTTGAAAACCAGGCAGAGAGGTTAAGGGACTTGTTCAAATCACTTACACCCAGTAAGATGTATAGAGAGACACTGGATTTAAGCCCAAATCCATCTATAGTTCCAAAAGCCATGCTCTTTCGACTCAGTGCTCCACCTCCAGGCTTTAAGACTGATTTATGTTCCAAAACCCTATATCGCAGCCTAAAGCAAGCAGAAGAAACACCTATTCTGGAGGTCTTCCGATGTGAGGTAGGAGTGCCAGGACCAGCAGCTCCCATGGGACACAGAGTCTCCTGCGCAAGTGCAGCCCTGTACCCAAACATGTAACATGCAACCATGTGGCAAGCTGCCATTTCTGTCCTTTTTGAGACCACATATGCAGGCAAAACTCCAGCCTCGCCCAGCGTCCTGCAGAGACATTGCACAGTGTTTACAGAGGCCTCAGGCCGGTCCGTCGCCAGGTTACTTTCTTCCGGCAGAACCATCTGTGATCTCCCCGATGCCTGACAGGCTGAAGACAGATGGGCTCAGGCTGGGGCTGGATCTAACCTCAATGCCACCCAGGGCATCCTCCCCACCTGCGGCAGCCCCTCAGTTCTGGGGACCACCCAGGAAAGCAGGCCCGCATACAAAACATCTGAGAATGAACCCCTGAAGCCACAAGCCATTCTGAGTCATCGTCTTCAGTGGACAAGGGAGGGAATGCAAAACACACTCCCAGAGCCAAAGGACTCTGGCTCCTTCCTGACTCTACTAGATCATCCAACCAGAGAGCAAAGAGACGCGCCAGGGTTGCAACAGGCCACAAGCTGCTTAACTGCTGAGCACCAGCGCTAATGAGGGCTCTGCTCAACTGGACTGCCCCTGCATTTAAGTTGGCCCTTTGGCCTTCCGCAGTCTCCCCAGTTACGAGTTGGACCTTATGCATCTGTTGATGGTGGAAGGATTCAGCTCTCAGTCTGGAGAACTGAACCTTCATCCAGTCCAAGACCCTCCTTTTGATGGCTGACAGCTGGAAAGCCTTAACCTGCTGCTCTTGGCATAAACAGCATCCTCTCCCCAAAGGGACATGGGTCTGTACAAACTTCTAAGCTAAAGTTGTACAAGTCTTCTTGGGTCAGCTTCCCAAACTTTTGAAAAGCTTTCATGGAGATAAAGGTGCCTACAGCTGCTTCTGGCTGCCCCTGTTTGAGGGCCTGTCAAGGGGAGTCCTCCTCTAAACTCACCAAGGCGTAAGGCCTGGTTCTTATTTCATGACCCAGGACAACTGAGGTCAGCGGCAGCCTTGTGCATTCTGGGCCCATTCTGGGGTTGCATCCTGGTCTCCTGAACCACCTCGCTTTCAGAAAGAGACTTGGCTTCTGAACTGAAGCTCTAGGGAGGGAGGGCCTGCATCTTTCCTGCTCTGACTGACCACACGCTTAGAATGCCTGGCACAGAGCAGAGGCCCAGAAAATCTTTGCCGACTGACTACATGATGTATGAGGTCAACAGACTCTTTCATTTGACAGGCTCCGAGTGCGAGTACAACTGTCCTCAAGTCCTGCTTCATAAAGCCAGGGTCCGAGCAGAGCTGTTCATAACCCTGGTAAATAGCACGGGATGATTTTGAAATAACTCATAAAACTAAGAGTGGACAAATGTCTGTGTGGACAACGTAGTCTAATGAGGAGCCCACCGACATTAGAATTTCCAAAAAGACTGCAGCGAGCTGCTCACGGGAAAGGAAAAGAAGCACTGCGGAAAGCAACATATGAAGAAGTACTTTAATAGCGCAAACTCAGAGACATCGTGCTCCCAGTTCCAAAGAGATTCCTAAAAGAGGCAACTTTGGCCATTTCAGAAGCCAGCGTTCACCCACCCGGGGTCTCTGTGCATTGACCTCTGGGTGCTGACTTGGAGAAAAGCACAAACATGCCCAGTCCCATCCTGGTTCCCACGGGGCTTCTTCTATCTATGCATTGTATCGACTGCGTTAGTTGGACTAAGATGATGACTCAGTTAAAGGAGGAGACAGACACTGACTTTCTAAGCAGGAATAGCCCAAGCTGGCAAGAAAAAGCACACTGCATACATAGGATACAGAAGGGCAGAGCTTCTGCCTGCGGATCTGCAACATTACATTTGTTTTGCCTGCAAACTATCAAGAAGGATTCGTTGGCCAGGGAGTCTCCACTGAACAAGCAAAATGGTGATCAAAAGTCTTGAGTGTCCTATGCCAGCAGCCCAGAGTCCTCATTCGTCATCCACGGGAGAGTCTTTGAGGGAAACATGAAGTCCAGCTCATGCCTCTGCCTATGGGTCGATTTCTTCAGGAATCACTGTGATCATGATGTCTTCATTGCCCCTGCGGACCACCATGTTCAGGATGCTTTCCCTTTTGATGACATCGCTGACATCATTGGCAGAGACCACCGACTGTCCATTGATGCTGATTATGACGTCGTTTTCCTGGAGACCACCCCTGCAACACAAAGGGAAGCACAATGGGAATGATTCATGTTTCCAATCCTCCTGGTCTGACTTTACATGGACAGAGGCACAGTTTAGAACCTAAAAGCCCAGAGCAAATAGGATTGGATGGTGGTGAACTTAGAACAATTTAAACCACTAGTGGCTCACACCTGTAATCCCAGCACTTTGGGAGGCCGAGGCAGGTGGATCACTTGAGGCCAGGAGTTCAAGACCAGCCTGGCCAACATGGCGACATCCTGTCTCTACTAAAAATACAAAAAAATTAGCCAGGTTTGGTGGTAGGCACCTGTAATCTCAGCTACTGAGAGGCTGAGGCAAGAGACTCCCTTGAACCCAGGAGGTGGAAGCTGTAGTGAGCCGAGATCGTGCCACTGCACTCCAGCCTGGGCAACAGAGTGGGATTCCATCTCAAAAAAAAAAAATTTTTTTTTAAACCATCGGTGGGTTGAATTACTTATTGAGTTTTGTAAAATAATGTTCTTTTTTTTCCCCTTTTTTCTTTCTTTCTTCCTTTTTTTTTTTTTTGAGATGAGGTCTCACTTGTTGCCGAAGCTGGTCTCAGACTCCTGGGCTCAAGAGATTCTTCTGCTCCAGCCTCCTGAATTGCTAGGATTACATGCATGGGCCATAATGCTGGGCTCCTTTTGAGATTTTTAGGCTAAATCATCAATTGCATCCACTGTAGAAATGCCTGCTAACACCTGTGTGGCCTTACGACCCCAAGGAGCTCAAAGGTCAAGATCGGCCCCGAAGTGGCGAAGGATGTACCAGGTCCTATCTGCCATGTAGCATGACCATGGCCAACTTGCCTGTAATGGGTATTGCAACTCAGAATGCAGTTCCTACAGGGTGGGTGGAATGCTTCTGTTAAGAGACACTTCCTTTGTGTGGTTGCCACTATAACCGTAGCTCTTACGTAGGTGAGCGTCAAAACACTGCCATGGTCCTTAATGGGCTAGCAGAAGGGTCTGCAAATGTTTTCTGTAAAGGGCTCCATAGGACATATTTTTCGCTTTGCTGTACATTATCACCTTTGTTGAAGCTACTCAACTCTGCTGTTCCAACACAAAAGCCCCCATAGATGTCACAAACCATATTTCAGTGGACACTGAAATTTGAATTTCATACAAATTGAACATGTCACAAAATACTATTCTTATTTCAGGATTTTTTTGACCATTTCAATGTTCTCACTCAGAAGTGGGAGCTAAGCTACAAGGACACAAAGGCTTAAGAAAGATACAATGGACTTTGGGGACTCAAGGGGAAAGGTTGGGAAAGGGGTGAGGGATAAAAGACTACAAATTGGGTTCAGTGTATACTGCTTGGGTGATGGGTGCACCAAAATCCCACAGATCACCATTAAAGAACCTACTCATATAACAAAATACCACCTGTTCCCCCAAAACCCATGAAAATAAAAAGGTAAAAGAATAAGTAAAAATCAAAATAAAATGCAAAAATTATTCTTAGCCCACAGCTCCACACAAAAGCAGGCAGTGGGCCAGATCCAGCCCCCAGGGCACATTTGCTGGCCCCCAGTCTAGCACTTTTCTCTGGATATTCCACCAGTACGGGTAACAAACCCTGATGGATGGCTGAGCTACTTCTTGTCATGTTACTTTGATATCACTTGGGTTCTTTTTCTGGAGGTGTTGACAGGTATGGCCTAACTGTCAGAGACAATCTGAGAAGATTCCAGGAGGAGAAGGGTCCCGAAGCCTGAACAGGACCATCACGTGAGGTCTTGAGGACACCCTCTCTCCCCAGCCAGGCCATCCCAGAGACTCATTGCAAGTCTGCTATTGCTTTGTCCATCTGGAGGGCCCTAGCGGAGCGACGACTTTTGAAGATAGAAGTCACCGTCCTATGGATGAGTCCTGAGCCGAGCCAGGTGGGAAAGCCTGACCAACAGGAAAGACCAGCAATGTCCGACCACGTGTGTCAAGGATCAACACAATCATCTAAGCCAGTATAAAAGGAACACTGCCCCCTCTTCCTGCTACCCTCCCCACCCCCTCCAAGAACCACAGAGATATGAGGAAAAGGGAAAATGACTCTAACTCACGCTTCTGCTGGGGTATCAGGAATTACTTCAATGATATACGCTCCTGAGATCACGTCTGGGAAGTCCCGGTGCCGGTCCTTCAGCTCTTGGGCTTTGCTGCTCCAGAGAGAAAGCACCCGTGTTAGTGTCAAGAAATACCAGGCCTTCCCCAGGCAGAACTTAGCTCTCACCAGTTCCCTTCTTCTCCCTGAGTCTAATGTAAAATTTCTCCAGGAGTTCTGATCCTACTTTAAAATTGCCTGTCTACCAAAGCCAAAGATTTACTTGGTAACAGCAAAAAAAGTGCTTTCATCATTATTGTTCTTTTTTTCTTTTTTTTTTTTGAGACTGAGTCTCACTCTGTCACCCAGGCTAGAGTGCAGTGTTGCGATCTCAAGTTTACTGCAACCTCCGTTTCACGGGTTCAAACAATTCTCCTGCCTCAATCACCCCAGTATGTGGGATTACAGGTGCCTGCCACCAAGTGCGGCTAATTATTCACATTTTTAGTAGAGACAGGTTCCACAAATTGGCCAGGCTGGTCTCGAACTCCTGGCCTCAAGAGATCTGCTCGCCTTTGCCTCCCAAAGTGCTGGGATTATAGGTGTGAGCCACCGCGCCCAGCCATCATCACTGTTATTTCTTAATTAATAGTAGCCATTACTAAGGTGTTAGTAAAGTATAATGGCTGACCTGGTTTGCAGCCCTAGCTCTGCCACTTGCTAGCTGTGTGACCTCGGACAGTTGCTTAAACTCTCTGTCCCTTCATTTCCTCACCTGCAAAATGTAGGGTAACAGTACCCTACAACATGAGTTGTGAGGATCAGATGAGGTCATCCCAGTAAGGCGCCTGGCCCAGTACATGTGATAAATAGTGTCTGGCATCGCCATGGCTGGTGATCACTGCCCCCACTCCCTGATCCCAGCCTGGCCACTAGAAGCACATGTGCTGTCATCCCCATCCTGAAGAGGAGAAAACTGAGGCACTCAGGGGTCAGATCGTTCCCAAGGTCAAAAGGCAGGAAGTATCACAGCTGGGAAAGGAACCCAGCAAGCTGGGTGCCCGGGAACTACCATCTTTCCCTACACCTCCTAGCTCCAAAGGCAACCAACCGAGGGAACACTTTAACCTTAACAAATGGCTCCAACTCCTGGAGTGCTAAGAAAGGGATCACCATTCATAACATGTATCAAAATTCATTAATACTTTAACAGTAAGTGAATCATTAATTCATGATAGTAATGAACAGATTAATATATCGGTTACTATATTCTAGTCTTTATCTACTTTACCTCCAACAGTTTTAGCCATGCCGGTTGAGTCTACTACCAGGACTCATGAGATTACACCAGAATTTTTCATCCAGGTTAAAACACCAGGATGCCATGAGCCTGCCAACCACAGGCCACAATTCCGCCAACTCGGGGAAAACAAGCACATCAGTCATTCCCTTCCCTGCTCTGGGCCTGCCCTGGCATTCCTGGAGCCGCGGCCCACGAGCTGCAGAACAACGAAAGCAGGTTGCCTAGAGCTAAGGGAGGGGCTTGGGGCCCTCCTGGAATGTGAGTTTCAACAGAATGTAGGGTAAGGAAGGCATGAGCCAGAGTGAATCAGCTGCCCCCCACACACACTGTTCAAGTCTGCCTTCAAAGAGGAGGGCAGAATCTACACCGGGCGGCCTGCTGCCAATGAGGAAAACCAGCTCAGAACACAAAAACACAGGATAAGACCGAACAGAGGCCAAGGCTAATGACCTGTCCTCTTTCCCGATGTTACTTCATTATAAGCAGAAACCGAGACGTCTTCAGGCAGCATAAGGTTTTTCTTTCAGGAGTACCCCTGAGCGCCTTCTGCAGTTCAGGTTTATTAAAATTTAAGACACAGACACACATCCTCTTTACCCACCTGGACGTGAGTGACATCATTCGGATGCCAATATACTTCTTCTTGGTGATGGTTTTTCCTGGTGAGACAATGAAGGAACAGCAGAAAGTCAGCCCAGTTGGTGGGTGTGCTGGGGACACCAGGGGCCAGGGGCCCAATCCCCCAGGTTGCAGGAAGGGCCACAGAAGGGTACACTGAGGTTGCGGCTCAAATCCTGGTTTGGGTCCCTCCCCTCTGGGGCACCTTGGGAAAGTCCCATCATTTCAATTAATGGTCAGATACCTGGGCATGCCCCTTAATTCCTCACGGCCTCATCCTGACAGTTGGCCCTCCCCCAGGCTTGCTCTACCCCCAACATATATCTGGAATATGACCCCTCTGTCCCACCTCCACTACTACCGCCGTTGTCTGAGCCCCCAGCATGTCTCACCCAGATGACTGGGAGAGCCCCTTAACTGGTCCCCAACTTCCAGCAACCCCTCCAGCAGACTCCTCCCAGCCATCAGAGTGGCCTTTCAGTGACATCAATCAGATCATGAACTTTCTGTTCTCAAATGCGTTAGGATGCAGCCCAGGCCTCCCACCATGGCCTGCTGTGAGCCTGCTCGCCCGGCCTTGGCCAGCTTTCCACCCCGGGGAACTCCTCGCTGTCACTGGGCTCCAGCCCCCATGCCACTCCAGGGGCTCGTGCTCGCTCAGCTATGCCAAGTCCTCCATCTTTCCATCTGGAGTGTTCCCCCTCCATGTCCCTGCCCACTGGCCCTCCT
The DNA here is from genome assembly GCA_963573385.1 of Cacajao melanocephalus. NCBI lineage: Eukaryota > Metazoa > Chordata > Mammalia > Primates > Pitheciidae > Cacajao > Cacajao melanocephalus. Next base: position 68,868 of record CAUYLG010060106.1, on the reverse strand, counting down.
CATTCAGATCTCAGCTTGGGGAACATTTCCTGGACACAGCGTCTCCACCAGCTGCCCCTCCAGTCACTCCCTTGCCGGCCACCCTGATCCATTTTCTTGGGAGCACTTGTTGGGAGCACTGGTAGTATCTTATGTGTTTGATTATTTACTGTCAGCCTCTCCATCCCCCAAGAGGACATAAATGAAACACTGGCAAAGGCCCCAGTTGAGCCCCAGGCCCCAGTTGAGTCATCCACTGCCAAGCTCCCTGGAGCAGATGGGACAATAAATGTTTGTACAATGATCTCCCTGAACCTCAGTTTTCTCATCAGCAAAATGGGACTAGTAATTCCTAACTGATAGAGCAAAAGAATTAAGTGACATACATAAATAAAGTGAAATAATGTACAGAAGTCACCTAGGCTAGTGTCTGGCACAGATTAGACTGAATCATGTGAAACCACCACGATCGTAGGACAAAAGTGGCGAAACATCTGTGACCTACTACCAGGGACTTAGTAATGTACATCACGTTTCACTTCCAGGTGGGAGACGGCCTGGCTAGCCTTAGGGGCTACTGCATTTCCCTTCCCCAAGTCTCAAAGGGCAGCTGAGCTTCAGGCTGAATCTCCAGAGTCCCTGGGGCTGTGTGGGCCTTGCTTACCTTTGGCCTGTCGGTCATGGGACTCAGTGAGGAACTTTTTAATCTTATCAGATGGGATTGCAAAGGAGATTCCAGCTGTCACTTTCAAAGTGTTAATTCCAATCACTTCACCGTCCTGAAAAGCAAGAAGGACATGAAGCTTTACCAGCAGGTACACACCCAAAGAGAGTGGAGAATGAGCATGAATGAAGTTCCTGAGCTATTCCAGAGAAGGAAGTGGGGAGCTGCAAGGAGGGGATCCCCGGGGGAGCAGGGAGAGAGGCAGCAGGACACCCAGGTGGCTTGAGCCAGGCTCAGCTGTGGAAGAATCACACACATCCCAGGTCAGCACTGGGTGCTCACCTTGCAGTAAGCACGGATCGTTTCAAAATGCATGACATTATTTGCTCCTGTTTCACAAGGAATATGTTTCCAAAAGCTCAAAGGCCTTTAGGTGGCTGCCCACACCTTCCTGCTTCTCCCATTTCTAATGATCTTAAGATGACTCTGCTGACTCCAGGGGGAAACAACCCTAGAGCTTAGGGCTGTCGTGATTCATTACCAGCAAAGCGCATCTCCACTTCATCCTCAGGGTGCTGCGGGAGGAGGCCGAGGGCAGAGGGCAGAGCTGGGAGCACGACTGCCCTCTACTGGGAAGGGAAAGCTGCCAAGTGAGTCTACATCGCTCCTTGCACACTTCCCACGAGTGCTAAGATTTCAGTACCTGACGCCAAGGCACCATCAAGGAGGTGCCATCACACTGGGCCTTGCTACAGACGGCCCCTGTAATGTCCCCTGAGCTGCCCGCTAGCACTGACAATCTGTGTTCTAAGGCGTCACATTTTCTGCTCAAGTAGTTAAGGGTAGACTTCAGTGATATCTTTGTGGGTGGGTAACTCCTCCTCATTCCAGCAAGGCCTTAAGGGAGGATTCCTGGCCAAGAGAAAGCATGGATGAGCCCAGCCAGCTCCTTCAGCAGCCCAGGAGATTTCATTTGGAGGAGGGGCTTTCAGTGACGGGCCAGCACTTTTGGTGACCTTCACCTTACTCCTGCATTGGCCCTGAATTTCACAGTGTTCATCTGTAATTCTGAGACACAATTGTGTTCTTTGGCTTAACATTTCCAATCCTCACCTCCAGCCTGCCTTATTCTTTCCAGAAAAGATCCATAGGGTCATTGCAAGCATGCAGTACATTCATAGAGCTCATTTTAAAGGAATTTGATAGCACACTTTGGCAAGCTTATGTTGGAAAAGACCACCTGCCTCAAAAAAAAAAAAAACAAAAAAACAAAAAAAAAAAACCGGCACGAACATAGATAAATGACGTAACATAGGTTCAAAAGACCTTACCAGGTTTACCAACGGGCCTCCGGAGTTTCCATACTGCAATTAAACAGAAATGAAAAGATGACAAATTGTATCATAACATGGTCCAGTCTACGTCCCAGCCTGGCCGATTCCTGAGTACGGTGCCTAGAGCGTGGGGAAAGATCTTTTCTGAGATTCCTTCCCATTAACCTAATATTTTGCTGGAAAAAAAAAATGACCTAAACAATTTTCAGAAAGTTTTAGATGTGCTGTAAACGGGGAATTTTTCTCTCTGAAGTCCTGATGCCAACTGTGATCGCCCTAAAGCACCCAACACAGCTTCTTCCTCCTGGGATAAGGCTGGCTGTCCACCCTCTCCCGTGTCACTGTCCCCGCTGTGTGACCCCTGCCATGCTGCTGGCCCTAGAATCCACATGGCTGGGTCCAGTTCCATCACTTCATGCAGACTACAAGACAGGTGGGGGCTAAGACCTATGCTGACTCCTCTCCTGTGGCAAGATCCTGCCCCAACCACCACCTGCAGAGGGACAGAGGCTCACGTTGATGATGGCATCGGTCTGGATGTAGTCCATGTCTGAGTTCCGGAGCCCCAGCTCTTTGCCGCCTCGCTGGGTGGTGCTGACAATCCCGGTGGTGACTGTGTTTTGAAGGGAAAACGGGCTTCCGATGGCGACCACGAACTCTCCCGGCCGCAGCTCCGAGGAGCGGCCAAGCAGCAGGACAGGCAGCTTGCCCTGAAACCACAGCGGCTGCGTGGCTGAATGTGTTTAATTTCACCAAATGGGTAAAGGCACAGGTATCATGGAAAATCAAGCAGGGACAGTGACGGCCCATTTGGAAACACCAGGCCTGGTGGGAAACTGAGCTCACAACTCATCCCTTTGATGGGGGCAGAACCGCACTCCCCTCCCACCCATAATCCACACACTGCTAGCTGTGCGGGAGCCAGTGAACAATGAAGCTGCTGACACGTCAAGGAAACCGTGGGGAGGTTGCGGGAGGCCAAGTCGGGGTCTCATCACATCTTGAAGCTATCAGCATAGACTCACTCTGAAACCTTGAGGCCAGGAGACAGAGGAAGACAAAACGAATTTAGGATTTGGGACAAAACTGCGTGGGGCAGCCTGAGAGAGCCAAGCCCCAGGAAAGGATCCCAAGCTGCAGGTGGTGAAACCTGCCCCGACTCATCATATGCACATCCGTCCCGAGTCCTGGAATATTTGGAGGGCTCTGCGGGCAGGGCATTGCACTGACGCAGTTAGGTGCACACCTGTGCTGAGTACGGGCCACACTGCAGAGGGCAGAGATGGAGCACAGGGACAGCAAGGCCTCTGGGACCCAAGAGAGCAAGACCCAGCAGGTGGGCTGTCTCTCCTCTCCTGAAAAGGCCCTCGGTCAGCCACCTACGCTCCCTGGCCCAGGCAGGCTGATTGGCCAACTCCAGAAGCCCTGATCTCCAGTGTCCCACAAAGGCTAGTCAGAGCCAAGAGCCCCAAACAACTCTGCACAACAAAATGGAACAGAAGTCAACTCCAGAGTCACCCGGGCCAAGGAGCTGGGGGAACCACAGAAGGGCCTCCCTAGCTCCATCAGGGAAGGCATCAGGGCCCCTTCTCTCTCTGCCTTCCTCAGAGCCAAGCAGACCTCCCAAGTTCCTTTAGCCTTTGTTCACTTAGAACAAGCAGCTGCCCTGAACAACATGGACCAGTCCCAGAAAGCAGAGAGCCACCCCGGCCCCCATGAGAACTGCAACCCCACAGCCTCGTGTTTGTCCACCTCAAAAAAGAAAGAGCCAGGGACCAGGGGGTGGGGCAGGTGGAACCCAGAGGTCACTTGAGCCATCTCCATAGCCAGGGATGGAACAGACACTAGCTGATGAGATGGGGTGACCACCATGCCCATTTCACAGATGAGGAAACTGAGGCTCCGAGAGACTGGGTGACTTGAGACAGAGCAGGGATTGAAACCTGGGCCTGGGACCGGAAAAACAGACTCTCTCATCCACGACACAGCACCACACTACAAATATACCCACAACACACACCAAATAAGGAAGGTGCTGAGGGAGAAAGCTCATGGAGGGAGAAAGGGGTGTGAAGAAAGAGTCCAAGACCTCAAACTCACTATATGAGACTGTGAGGAGGAGGAAGGTCCCTCGGATCACAGATACCAAGAGGACCAGGAGTCCTCAGTATTCTCATCTGGAAAATGGGACTAATGTACAGCTCTCTCACTAGTCCACCGTGAGGATCAAGTGACTTCAGATCTGAACAGCTCTTTGAATACGGGTTGGCTCCTGTAAGCATCATCTAGTGTTGGTTTTGCTGTAAGCATCTGGGCCTGTGCAAATCCAACAGGAGGAACCATTAACCACCTTCCCACTGCCAGCCCGTGTCACCTAGCCATGGTAAAGGTCTGCCCTGACAGTGGGTGACCCCTTCCCCATGGGATTGCCTGAGGCTACAGCGTGCGGGGCAGCTGGGGAGAGGTGCAGTCCTGCAGCATCCCTACTCGGCCCCACGCTCACTCCCCACACTCCTCAAGCTCATCAGCATCCAGCAGCACACCAGCGAGTTTGGCGCGGTGTGTTTACTCTGGGCCTGAGCCAGCAATCCCTGCCAGGCATGACTTCAGTAGTCACGGCGTGCAGGCGGGGCAGGAGGCAGAGCTGGGATCTGCACTAGGCCACGCTGGGGGAGGTCCACCGGGAACGCTGCCATCCCTTCAGGCCCCAGACTGGCTAGAAGACCAGGCCTTTGAAGCCTTCGGGGCTGGGCTTGGGACAGGTAGAGGGATGGGGTGCCACAGGTTGCTGGAGCTGGGTGGCCTCGCTGCCAAGGAGACAGACAGGAGGCAGGAGGTCACACTCAACTCACTAAGGGGGCCCAGCAGGCATCTGCTTTGCCACACATTGAAAACCCATCAGGAAGTTATGAGGCAGGGCTCACTGTGGGAGTCCTAATTCTCATCTCACTCATCCGCTATCCTTACCACCCATCTGCGTCTCCTAGAAGGGGAGGCAGGCCCAGGCTCTGTGCCTCAGGAGACCTCAGAAGGCAGAAAGACCGAAAGGCAACTAAGCTTCCTTCCAGCTCTTCTTTTACACAGTCTGAGTTCAGGCCCAGAGAATGCAGAAAGGAGACAAACACTTTTGGAGAAGCTGTGAGGCTGGGCCGGGGAGGCCCCGGGCGGGGAGCAGAAGATGGAGGCTGCAGCCTCCTTGCCCATGGGCGCTGCTCCCCATGCTCCTGGGGAGGACCAGGCCTCCAGGGGATGCTGCCTGCTGCCAAAAATGGAGCCAGCCAGGCTCAGTCACACTCGAGTGACCACACGGGCTTAGACAAGGTGGACACCAGCAATGTGAGCCCAGGGAGTCTCCAGAGGAAGCAGTCCTCACCTGAACCCAGAGGAGGAAATGCGGCTATGTCAGTGGCCATCTAGGCAAGGCTGCGCCAATGGGCGCCACCAAGTATCATCTCGTTTAAGTTTTGACCGACTCAGACATCTCCTAGGTCATGAAGGGCAACCCTAAGACAGAAAACAGCAAGACACATGCAGCGGGGTGGGGAGGGGCTTACACTGCAAACCTGGGATCTCTGTGAGAGGAATGAGCTTTTGCCTGGCGGGTGGCAATGTAGTTTCATGGGACCCTTAGGAGTTGAGCTAGATTTTTCTCCCATTTTGAAGACATGGAAACTGAGGCTCAGAGATGGGGGCACTTCCCACAGCCGATGGGCAGCCTTGCTAAACAAGAGAACAGGGGTCCCAGCTCTCAGACCCACACTCCCAGTACAAGTTCACCCAGAATTCCAATCACAGGCAGAAATCTTTGCAAGGGAATGATGTGTTGCAGAGATGTTGGCCAGGCCAGATTTACGGCTCTCCATGAGGTCAAACTGCCTTTTGGGGGTCACTGCCCCAGCTCCCCACAGGAGCCACTGGCTGCAGGAGCATCAGGCCCCTCCACTCATTCCAGAGCCAAGTGGGGCTCGTTCTCAGCCAGGGGCCTCACCTCGAGCCTGTCTGCTCAGCAGCTATACCTCTGCTGGCCAAATTCCTACTCGGTAATTGAGCATTTAATTCCATAGCTGTCTAGACATCAGCTCCATGGGGGAATGTGGAGGAGATGCAGTGCAGATACGGCTGGAAACGCACAGCCACAGGCGCCGTGAAGCCCCGCGGGGCCCGCGCACTCTGAGTTCAAGGCCCCTGGGCTGCTGTCTCCAGGCTGGTTCCCGTGCCACCCATAGCAAAGTATCTCCGAGTCTCCCTTTAAAGCAGCACCAGCCACAGGCCATCTTGAAGGTGGCAGCTCCTCTCCTTGGCCACTTCCCCATTTCCCTGAAGCCCCGCAGTGTGCCCAGAAGTAAATGGGGCCAACATCTGTCCTCCACTGACAGATGAAAAGGCCAAGGGGAAGAGGAGAAGGAAGAGGGCATGCAAGCCCCACTCCTCACGCCAGATCCTCGCACTGCTTTGGGGGAAAGAAAATGCAAGTGTGGGCACAACAGCGGTGAGGTGGCGGAAACACCCACGCCGCTCTCACGGAGCCCAGGCAGAGACCGCAGGTCCCCCTCAAAGAGCTTGGAGCTCAAGTTTGGCCCAAGACCTTCAGGGATGACAGTCTTTCTGTAGTGAGGCCAGCACAGGCCAGTTCTCCCAGTCTTAGGAGCAGGGAGCCTGGGAGGCCAGAAGACAGGGAGCATCTAGAATGAAAACGCCCCCTGGACACAGCCTGCAGGGACTCATAATGCTGAAATAGTGTCCTGTCAATAGAACCAGAAGTCTCTCAACAGAGGGACTTTAGGAAGACACGAATCCCCTAATGTCCTATACAGCCACCCAGGTAGATGTAGAAACAGCTCCAGTGAGGGTGTCAGAAGCGCTGGGCAGGGACTTCATGTTTTCCCAACATATCTATGTAAATTGCAAAATCCTAGCCACAGGCAAGATGCTGACCAGGTAGTGGGAGTCATGCTAACACCTTGGAAGAGGCTGGACCGTGGCATGATTAAAGACGGCTCTTGCTATTCATGTGGATTACAACCAAACGAACAACAGGCAGGGCTGCAGCATCAGTTCACAAAACAGTGCTCCCGAGAAAGAGCTTTCTCAACAACCATTCATGGCGTGTCTCCTATGTGCTTGGTGCAGGGAACATACGATTAAGAAAATCCACCTTTGTCCTCTAGGCTTTTGTCTCATGGGCAGAGACACATCTAAGCCAGCAGGACACAGAACAATAAGACACACAGTCCACCTCCCTCACCATGGGCAGCTCAGCCTAGAGTCTTCCATGAGGGCCAAACATAGACCAGCACTAAAAATGGTTTGTGTGTATCAGTTAGGGTGTTTTCAGCTGCAAGTGACAACCCAACTCCAAATGCAGTGCGTAGAGTGACACTGTCCAACGGCAGGGCGGTGCCAGGATGGTAACTCGAAGTCTCAAAGACAGCATCAAGGCCGGGCACGGTGGCTCAGGCCTGTAATCCCAGCACTTTGGGAGGCCAAGGCAGGCAGATCACAAGGTCAGGAGTTCGAGACCAGTCTAGCCAACATAGTGAAACCCTGTCTCTACTGAAACTAAAAAAAATTAGCTGGGTGTGGTGGTGTGTGCCTGTAATCCCAGCTACTCGGAGGCTTGGGCAGGAGAATCGTGTGAACCCAGGAGGTGGAGGTTGCAGTGAGCCAAGATTGCACCATTGCACCCCAGCCCGGGGGGACAGTGTGAGACTCTATCTCAAAAAAAAAAAAAAATAGCATCAAGAACAAGCCTCCTTCCTTCCCTCCATCCAATCAACCTCAGCCTGTTCTCACAGCCACAAGACGGCCACCACCATTCCAGAAGTCACATCAAGGTGTGACTGTGTCCGTGACTGTGCCATGGAAGCATCTCTGCACAAAGTCCCAAGAGCGCCACGGCACCCTCCTCCTCATAGGTCATCAGCAACATCCAATCAAGCAGTGACCTCGGCACCCGTTGGAGCAGGGCCGTTGGAGTGACCCCCTGACTACATTGGACCCTGTGGATTTGCCTGAGTCAGGAATGCAGTGGGGTCGGGGGTGGACCTAAAACAAACACAGAGCTCTGCCAGCAGGGAAGGAGGCTGGAGGGTGGGCAACCATGAGTGCCTTCCAAAGCCTGGGGAAAGTGGTTCATTTTAAGAGAGGGTCCTAATACCAGCACCACACAATGTTTAGAAAAGACTCTGTAAGTCCATACTCCTTCATGCACTTTTTTTTGCAGGGTGAGGCAGGAGAAGTCTGCTAACCTGGGTAAGATCCAAACAGCCACAAGGTCCCTAATAAATCCCTTTTCATACAACTCCCCCATGGGGTCAAATGATCCCTGCAAACTTCTAACCCTGCTAGAGGAGAGAGGATTCCTAGAATTATCCAGATGCTGGCTTGGCCAGTAATCTTTCACAGAGGACTGTGAAAAGCAACGACCCATCAATATTTCATCTTCCATTCAGGGTTCTGCCTAGTAGCACCTGAGAGCTCATTTCATTCCATTTCATTCCCTGAAGCTTGGAGAAAAATTAAACAAACCAATCACACCAAAACAAAAGACAACACTGGCAACTTTTTCTCAACCTAATGAGCCAGGTCAATTACTCCTTTCTCTCCTTTGAAAATTACTCAGTGCTCCTGAGTTACAAAAATATTTTTGTTGCTGAATCTGCAGAATCCACTGCATCATTTCCGGAGGCTGGGACTTCCGGGCTGGTCCAGTGTTGGTTCAAGTTTGCTTCAAAGGCTAATGTTGCAGAACTGGCTGGGACTCAACTGAGTGATTCAATGCGCCTTCTGGAAACGGTTATGCTAGCCTTTCATTTTCTTTAAAAAATATGCAATGGACAAAATAGCACATCCTCCATACCCAGCAAGAAGCAGTGCCATAGAACTTGTGTGCCTCCTAAGGAAAATCAAACCAGGCCGCAGAAGAGTTGTTTAGGGGCATGTCAGCATCCAAAGACTTGCTTGAGGGAGTGATTCAAGCTGGGGAAGGTGGGAAGTGATCACATGGGCAGGCGAGGAGCTGTGAAAAGGGGCGGGTCACTGGACTGTGGACTCAGATGAACCAAAGATTTGCTGACATGGGCTACTAGGGGGCAGGACCAGCTACAAAATTAGCAGAGCCCAGTACAAAATGAAAATGCAGCCTCCTCGTTCATAAAGCATACAGAAAGCACTGTTAAAGGTACTAAAATATAAAGCTTTTTCCTTTCTTCCACATTCTGTCTCTCTCGACCTATCATGATGTTTTTAATTTGCTAGTTATTGCTGTGGTTATTTATAGGACAGTGAGTGCAGAGACCGGAGGCCTCACGATTAGGCGTTGTGCCCACTGCCACTGGACTGCAGACTGCACCGTGGCTGGGGGTGGGGAAGTCGAGTCAAGCATCTTCCCTAAGGGTACACCCCTCCAACACATGGACAATGGATGACCCCAAGGGCACTGCCGCTTCTGTGTCAGGGTACATTCGGTACCTAGATCAGGGTGGGAGTGGCTTGACTCTGCCCAGGAGCCCATAGAACAACCATGGCATCATCAGCCTGAGCCCTGCACCACCAAGATGTTATGCCGTGCCCAAGCTGGAACCTAGAACTTCCCTATGCCTACACCCCTTCCAGGGATGGAGGGTAGCAATGACCCCTGCATAGAGACAAGGAAGGGAAGGTCAGGTGGGGCTGGAGGCGTCAGGAAACCAGGGAGTGGGGAGGCAGTAGAAGGAGGAATCCAACCTGAGCTAAAGCCCCAACCCCCCAGGTATGCCCCATTAGCTCACAGGACTTTATTCACAAAAATACAAATTCAAAGGTAAAATTAAAACAGCGACCCCAGGGCACAGGGCCTGTGAGGACACTGGTCACATGCTGATGAAGCTGGCTCTTCCAGCTTCTCCAGATAGGGAGACAGTGGACCAGGAATTCTCCAGATACTGGCTTGGATAATCTTTCACAGAGGACTGTGGAAAGCAATGACCCATTGATATTTCAGCTTCCATTCAGGGTTCCATTCAGCTTCCATTCAGGGTTCGGAATGGACCAGGAGGGGAGGCGGTGGACCAGGACTGAGAAGCTTGGGATTCAGATTACAGAAAGGTGAAGGTTATCAGTGATCACAAAGTCAAGGGTGGCTGCGGTGAGCAGAAGAGCCAGGGCAGGAAGGATCTGCCAGATGGGCACTGAGATCACCGACATATACAGACCGAGAAGAACCATGTGACCCAGCTGCCATCATCTGTTCCTCCCACTAACATGTGATTACCACTGTCTAGGGAGAGAGTAGAAGAGGCAGGATGGGTGGGAGGGCAGCAGGGTGGAAGGGGTTCAGATGGGAGACATCCAAGAAGTGGGGAGATGAAGGAAGAGAAAAGGAAAAAGAGGAGGACAGAGGATGGTATGCAAAAACAGAGAGAGAGCACACAGATGAGAAAATGAAACAACTTTCCTCCCCAGTGTTTAGGAACACCACCAAAACATTTAGTCTCCTATACACTGTACCAGATGTTTGCCATTTCCAATATTCCCTTACTCTTCAGTGTTTAAACCACAAAATGTCAACAGTGCTGCATGGGGGCCCAACAGCTAATGACTGCATATATTTGTGGCATCCAGAGGAGGAATAATATTGTCTTGGTCAAGTCTAACTTGTGTCTCCTCCATACATCAGTCCTTTTGATCCATCCCCTTTCATCCACCAACTTTGGGGTGGCTGATGCTGCTACCTACCACAGTGTGTGTCCATGGCAGATGCTCCAGAAATATTTGCAAAATCAATGAATGACTAAGTGAACAAATGAAAGAATGAACAAGCCAGGTCTTAAAAGATCCACTGGGGTCTTAAAAGATCCATTGGGATCTTAAAATTAGGTAATAACTGTGGTTAGTCAAGGCCTGGCGTTTGGGTCTGGGTAACTGAGTAACTGATGCAGCCTGCTTTTCAGCTGTCGATAAGGCTATAAGCTCAGGGCTCAGGAAGGCAAAGGAACAGCTTGTATCTCCCGGCTGTCATCGTGGGCAGGGGCTCAGTCCTGCTCTATTTGATGGGCTCAGAGTCCAGCACACAGCAGCCTCTCAGCCATCTGCTAAACTGCACTGAAGGCACACTGGCTCCTCATTACCTGTGACCCCACAGAGCTTCTGTGAGCCCCATATGCAGGGAAGTTACCCTGGATGCAGCATTCTTTTCAAATTCATTTTAAAATCTTTAAAACATATATAACCTCTTCTATATAAGAATAATTTGATATGGTCAATGGCAAAGGGACTTTTATAATAAGTTAGTTAAATATATATTTACAACATAAAATGGGAACACAGGGAAGGCCAGTGGTTTCTGTGAGCTGCCTGGTAGATAAAGCCAAGAAGGAAATACCATGAGTTACATGTTCCCATTATCAGATTCTGGTGATTTGTTTAGCCAAAGCAACTGTTAACTAGCATGTTTATTAGGATAATCAGCCCTCAATTCACCAGGTCTTAGTCTCTCTCACCACAGAAAGAGTTCTGGATGGCTTTAGAAAACCAGCTATGGAATTGCATTGATCCTGCTGTGGTTGAGAGGTGATCAGATCATTAGGAAGCTTTGTGCTTTCAGACTCTTGGAAGCACTTAAGACACTGGAGCTTTCCAGAGTATGAGCAGGAACCCCAAAGAACCAGAACCAAAAAGAAATGAGACAACATACAAAGAAACTAGCTAACCAGAAACTTGTTCTGGAGGGTTCCAATAAGCTCACTAGGAAATGACGGTTTTCACTTAGTCCAAGATCCAGGTTCCACAGACTGAGCAGAAGTGGTAAATAAAGCAACTCCACCTGCAATTCTTACCACCCCACTTGCTTCCTTGGCCTGCTCTCGCTGTCCTTTCCATCTCAGCTTGGATGTCGCCCCTCAGATAAGATTCCCTGCCTACACTATCTACTACCTTTGTAGCCCAATGCCTTCTACCTCTTCACGTGTTTGCTTCATGCACTGAACTTACTGCCATATTTACTTTACCTCACCTGTTTCCCACACTAGCTCTTATGCCCCATGGCTTTGCCCACTGTTGCTGCATCTTCAGCACCTAATAAGTGTTTGGCCAAGACAGATGTCCAACACATATAAAATCAGGGAATTAATAAGGAATCACTGAAAGAATGAACAAACTAGACCTTGAAAGATCCATTAGGATCTCAAAATTGGATAATAATTTGCCAAGTAGCTTGGAATTCTCACAGACTCCTTTCTACCAATGTCACAGAGAAATGGACAAAATTAAGGCCTCCCTCTGCTTACTGTCTCAAGACGAAAGCTTCATCTCAGCAAAAAATAAAAGCACAATCTCTGGCAAAAGAAAAAGCAAACAAAATCAGCTTCTCTTCCTGCTCCCCTTGGCCCCCTAGTGCTTCACCTCACTTAGTTCTTATGAGCATTCTTGCCTCCAGCCACTTTCAGCTCCTCTAGGACAAGGTGTTAATTGCCTACCACTGGGGTTGGCAATTTTTTTTTCTGTAAGGGGCCAGGAAGTAAATGTTTTTGGCTTCACAGGCCACGTGGTCTTCATCCCAACTATTTAACTCTGCTGGTACAGAGTGAAAGCAGCCATAGACTCTACCTAAACAAGTGAGCATGACCATGTCCCAATAAAACTTTATTTACAACAACAGACAGAGGGCCAGCTTTGGACTACTGGCTGTAGTTGGCCAACCCTGGACTCTAACACACTGTCACACACTCGATAAACTGTCAAATGGAACCAATTTGTATTCCCCCGAAGAGGACAGGAGACATTCCTAATGGGGAACCCGCAAATCCAGTCCCAACAACCCGGGAACTGCTTTGTCAGAACCATAAATAATAGTGTTAATCCGATTCCCTGAAAAGAGAGTGCCAAAGTGAAAAAAGGCATTACCATATTAAGAGAAAAATATAGCCAAAGAATTTCCTTGACAATCAACTAAGTTCTTGAATCAGGGCCAGAGAACACACAAGGGATCCAATTCGGAGAGTTTGGGGAACTGAAACGTTTCCCATGCCAGAAGGAGCCGCAATCAAGAGCAGTAAGGAGCCACGTCCCCACCCGCCTCTGGACAAAGGCTGGCACAAAATCAAAGCCAGCTTCTACCGCACTGTCTGACTTCACATTCCCTCATGAAATATTGATTCCTGTCCCCCTAAAAGTGGTAAAAAAAATCGGTACAGTAACAGAAGCCTCATCACATCAACACCGTCTGCGGCATCATTAGCAAATGCAATGGTCGCCCTCAGAGTTCTCAGAGAAAAAGAAGAGACCACAAAACGCCCAGTACAGAGGGAGTGGAGAAAAGAATCCAAAATGGAAAAACACAGAAGCAAGAGGGGAGCCGGGGCGGTGCGATGTGCATTCCAAGCTCCCAGGAGCTTCACAAGGATGAGTGACAGATGACTCCAGGAGAGGCCAGCGGGTCGAGCCCAGGCCCTGCGTTCTCTGATTTGCTTTTGGATGAGCTCAGGCCACTGAGTCAGCGCGTTTGTCAGGTTGCCTGAGGAGAACCGGTGTGAGTCATGGCAAGTACCACCCCACTCCCCTCCCTGGCCATTGCCACCTCCTGGGGGGCTGCCTGAGCCCCCCTCACTCAGCTGACTCAGGGCAGATTCACCACGTGCAGGGCCAAGTCCTGGTGGCCTGGAGAAGAGTGGCCTGCTCAGCAGCTCCTGAGACATGTAAAAGGCCCCAGGCCCCTCACCCGCAGTGACCCCAGTCTGAACTCAATGAGGATCAGGGGTGTCGGCCTTCCTGTGCCAGCCAGCTCAGCAGTAAGAGGACCCTCTGCAAACACAGCGGCCCCAGCGCCCAGAGGGCTCCCTCTCCGGCCACTTCAAACAGGTCTGTGGGCGCCATCTGGCCCAAAGGTGGCCAGGGGCGGGTGCAGGCCTATGGGGGAGGGAGGAAAACCACCTCGCAAGCCTCAACAAGGCTGTTTCCAAATATTTACCTGGTTGTTGGCGTCACGGAAAAGCACCCACAGGAAAGCTCACTGCTCCACTGTGCTTTGCATTACTGAAAACCACAGACCCGCTTTCGCCCTGACAGGGCCACCTGTCCATCAAACTCCAGGCAGGAAAAGCAGGGAGGCTGGGGCGTCTGCAGCCAGCCTGCTGCGGATCATCTCTTCACTGAAAAGAGGAGGGAGGCTCGATGCAGGGGCCCCGGGGGCCTTCCCCCAACTCTATCCCACGTGGCGTGCAGCCTTGCTTCCTCCGGAGCAGACAGCTGTGAAGGTCCTAGTCGGGACTAGGTTGCCGGGCACCTTCTACCTGAAGACGGATGCCCCCAACCCCGTAGTCTAGCTGCAGAGATAGACTTCATTTGACAAATGAGTGAGATGATTCTAAATTGTGATAAACAGATGAGGAGGGAAAAACCAAGAATGAAATGCAGTTGTCCCTGGGGTGATGTGTCGCCAGAGTGAGGCGGTGGGGTTGAGGGGACTTAGGCATAGGACGCTACCTCACATGGCGGGGTGGGGAGAGATGTGTGAGGCAGAATTTAATCAAAGGCCTGAAGGGGAGGTTGGCTGCATGAGGAGCTGGGGAAGGGCGCCCCTAGGAGGGGGACAGCCAAGGCCCCAGGGGGCAGCCCTGGCCTGTGGGAGGCAACCAAGGAGTGGGTGTCTGAGCAGAGCAGGTGGGGACGGAGAAAGGGGAGCGGAGGGGCGCCCACAATCAGGTCAGGCCCTCAATGCCCTGGTAAGGAGTTCAGATCTCTCAGAACAGCATGAAATCAGCAAAGGGCTATATATAAGATGAGAAGAACAGGATTCCAAAGATGCTTTTCTCAAGTTTCCTAATCACTGCAGCTGGACAAGCAGCTATTATCAAAGTAACTTTCCCTCCTACCTTCTTCAATACATCCCATTACCTCCGCCTTGTACTCCAGCCTAAAGAAACCGAACTGCTCTCTTTTTACTTTTCTCTCTCTCCCTCTCCCCACCCCTGCCCCAAACTGCTCAGGAAAAAAAAATCCCCCACAGGGACAAAACGGCACCCTTGGATGAAAGCTTGACAGACACTCTCATAGCCAGGGGCTCATGTTAAACGTATTTGGAAAGAGTTTGTAACTGAAGCTGAACTAGTCTGCCCTCAAAGCTGCTTTCTATTAACATGTTTACACGCACCCTGTCCCGACTTTCTGCAGCTGGGATTCCCTCCCCAGGCAGGCTGGCCCCAGTCATGGGTCCGAAGGAAAGGGGAGTTTCAGATTTGGGCAGAAGCACAGAAAGGGATGCCCAGCTGGGATGTGGGGGGACACCTTCTCCCCTCCTCCATGGAGGGAGACAGCAGGGCAGGCAAGACGGGGCTGCTCTGTGAGCCTCTCCCAAAAGCTCTTCCGGGTCCCAAGACTCAGCAGGCAAAGTCAGCGCACATGTGTCTGCTCAGCAGTGAGAAGCAGAAAAAGAGTCATTTGGTCACAAGCCCAGAAACATCTCTGGCAACTTCAAGCCACTGGAGATGCGAGGGGAGCTCCAAGAACGGGAGGAAAAGCAGATATTAAACTGGGCTCAGGAAGTGCAAGAACTCAGACAGTGCTGGGGTCTCAAGAGCAGGGGCTACAGCAGCTTCACCATGACAGTCTCTGTGGGTGGCATCCAGCTTCACTTTGCAATCCTAAGGGGAGCTTTTGCTTGTCCTACTTTGATCATGTGTCTACTCCTTGGCCACAGAGGGTAGGGCACCACGACCGATGGTCCCACCAAAGCTGTCCGATGACAGAGCTACTGGAAAAGGGGGGAGGTGGGTGGCAAGTGGGCAGTGACCACAGATATCCATGGTAATTTTTATTTCACTCCAAGTATCAAGAATACCACATTTACAGCCACACGCAGTGGCGCACGCCTGTAATCCCAGCACTTTGGGAAGCTGAGGCAGGTAGATCACCTAAGGTCAGGAATTTGAGACCAGCCTGGCCAACATGGCAAAACTGTCCAATACAAAATTAGATAGGCATGATGGTGCACACCTGTAATCCCAGCTACTCGGGAGGCTGAGGCAGGAGAATCACTTGAGCCCTTGAGGTGGAGGTTGCAGTGAGCAGAGATCATGCCACTGCACTCCAGCCTAGGCAACAGTGAAACTCTTTTTCAAAAAAAAAAAAAAATGTTTGTGAAGGACAATGGAGGACCCTCCAAGTGAAATCGGGATGCCAGGGGAGGAACTGGGCCCAGATGATAAGCCATCAAGTTAGTCACTGGGGCCACAGACGTGGTGGTCAGTCTCACTAGCTTCACTGGGTTACTCTTAAGTGGCCTTGGGGAGGCTAGGCCAGGTCTCACATGACAAGGAGCCACGTAGGTGATTTTCATTCCTCAAGCACAGTATCTGCTGGTTCTGTTCTGCCTTCTCTGTTTTCCTGATCTCTTTCATCCTCTTTGTTATCCCTAAGATGACACAAAGCAAGGCCAGCCAGAGCCTCCCCCCGAAATAACCCATCATCAAAACAAGAGAACAAAAGAGAAAGAGCTGGAAGAGATGCTGTTACTCTCCCTACTTCCAACTACTATCAGCAAAAAAAAAAGCAGTTTAGTCAGTGGAAATCAGTCCTTTGTGTGGGTGTCTGCAATGTAATATCCTTTCATTTCCAATTCCATTTTGAAAAGCCACATCAGTTCAGTGTTCAATTTCAAGCACCCTTTCTTGAGGGGGGCTTGAAACACATGTCACACAGCAAGCTGCCAGCTGAAGAGCTAAACTCCCGGGATGGCAGGAGCCAGGTCAGATGCACTCTGCAAAGCTTGTCTCTTGAGATCGTTCACATCTTGCCAGGACATGCCGGGATGACACGAGGAGACACTCTCCACCTTGGCTCAAAATCGGAAAAGAATATCCCCCGGCCAGAAGCAGCTGTACGGTATGTGCCCACGCATTCTAAACACGAAGTTACTCAGTGGGGGCGGCGTCCAGGCCAGCGCCCTGCCTACACACAGCCCATGCCCCGCTGCTGGCTGCCTCCCAAGGGCTCCCTGAGGCTGAACAGGCCCCACACGTGGCCACAGGCTGTGCTATTCTGACTGGCTCCTTCCGGTGCGACTACCACATCCTGGACACCTTTCTAGCAGCCTGATCCTAAACCAGATGCACCCGCCTTCCCGTGGGCTGTTTAAGGTCAAGCTGTCCCATCACACTGCCGGGTCGGCCTGTATCCCTCCAGCAACAGCTATGGGCTTGGACACGTGGGGAGCAGCAGCCTGGCTGCCTTAGCAGAGCAGGGTCATGAGGTGTTTGCTGTGTGGCCTCAGACAAGTTACTAGACTTCTCTGAGCCCCTGTTTCTTCTTCTCTAAAATGGGGATAATACAGCTATGAAGGCAGAGGCTGGCCCAATGCTTCTGTGACCAATAAACACACTTTGAAAGATTACTTGTTGCTAGAAATTCCACGGTGACCTAATAGAAATAACACGCAACTACAGGCTCACTCAAGGCCAGCTACACACACTGGGCACAGTGCCTACGTCTCCCCCCCACCTCTTCAGCCGTGCCTGGCCACCCAGCCATAGTGAAGCTACAGGAACATTGGGAAGGAGGGTTCTAAGTGCGTTAGCTGGTGGTTTTCTGAAAGGCTGGTTGTGAAGGAGCCTGGGCTGGGCAGCAACTTGATAGTACGAAAAGGCAGAGAAGGAGACCTGGAATCCTACCACCCAAATGGCATACGCAGTGCTGTTTCCAGAAGGAGGTGTACCAGCGTGCCATCAAACAGCACAAATAGCCTGAATAATTCCACACTTGTCCGGAATTTCTCAGCCCACGCCCAGGTAAAGGGAGGCAAGCAGAGGGCTGGACAAGAGACCCCACCTGGCTCAGTCTCTGGTCTTTTCCTTTGCCAGAGGCAGGATTCCAACCTCCTCTGATTCCTCCCTCCATCAGAAGTCTAGAAAATTTTAAGAATGTGAAGAAACTAGAAACCACATTCTCACTGCACATGCCACACAGCGAATAAAACCTCCCTCATCGATGTTGAGTGGGGATTTTTGATGAGTCAATAAGAATATTGTTCCAGACATTAAAACTTTTCTAAGCAAATCGACAGAGCAAAAATGATTGCAAAGAGAATATCTAAATAGAAACCATTTTCAAATACAGCATTTCCCAAACTGACCTTAGTATGTCTCAGTTCTGCTCCTCCCCCTAAAAAATGTTGTATACTCCAATGATTATAATTTGGGCAAATAGTTCAGTCAGCACCCTTTTGTAGGCAAGCAACGTGCACACTAGCATACTAAAAGCTCTGAGAAGGTCTGGAAAGAAGAAATCCATTAGCTCTGTTTTCATTCAAGGTTTCCAAAACGTTTAAAGCATGGAACATTGTTTTGAAACACCTCTCATAGCCCTGCAACACCCCCATTCGGGAGAGCTGGTTTGTTTTCAAAGTAGCTGTTGACAAGTTAAGGATGGCTCAGTCTAAAACCCAGTAAATTCTATGTTCATTGCGAATGCATGACCTATCTGTGGAGGATAAATAAAATCTGTAGCAAGAGTTGCCACAGGATCGGGAATGGGAAGGAGCCTCAGTTTTCACTACTTACCTACTGATTTCTTTACAAGTCTATCGCTTTCTTTTATAAACATTTAAAACACTATTTTAAAAACTTTTATCTGGCTCCTTACAGAAGCCTGAGCCCCTTCCCCTCCCACATCCCCAGGCCAGCCACACTCGGCGTCTCCTCAAGGCCCTCCTGTGATTGGTTCAGACTGGCTTCAGTGCCCCCTGAGAATCTCTTGCAATCAAAGAGCTCTGGTGCCTTTGCCAAGGTTGTTCCAGGGCATCTGAGAACTCACCTCTGCAGGCGAGAACATACTCACCTGGTGGTCAATTTTGATCAGTGCAATGTCTGCTTTCTCATCCACATCCTTGATTTTGGCTTCATAGGTGGCACCGTTCTTCAGCTCGACTTTGACCCGATGCTTGTTGGTCACCACATGGGCATTTGTCACAATCAGTCCATCTTCCGACACAATAAACCCAGACCCACTAGCCACCGGCACCTCCCGTTTAGAAAATGGGAGCCTAAAATCCAAAGGAATACACAGATAAGCCTGCAGCACCTTAAAATAAGCGCTTCAAAACAAGGGTTAATGAGTTCTGCAGCAGCAACACACACATAGCAATCATTCCTTTACATACCGGGCTTAACATTTAAAAACTAAACATCCTGCCAATTCTTTGCATGCATCAAAAAATTCCACTTAGAAAATACTCTTAGGGAATCTCTTCAGAGCCAGAGGTTCCTAAAACATTTAGAAGGGTCAAGAATGTAGATGTATATAATCAAATAGGGAAAATGTTCTAAGGGAGACACACTTATCTTAATGTAGGAAGATATTCAGTGACACTTTGACACTTTAATGTATCTCAAAAATAGCTCTCATGTTTTGCTAGTGGCAGTGAAAGCTTCAGAGGGTATAGGAACAAGGAAGGCTCTCTTTACTTGCGAAACAATTCGATGTGAACCACGGCAGGGGCAATCTTCTCCACCACATCCGCAATGAAGTTGTATTTATGGCGCAAACTGTTGGGATCTTCCTGCCCTGAGAACAAAAGCAAAGAATAGATACTTAATGATACTCTGCTGTGGTCACCTAGAGAAAGACGTGGGTTAGAGGGAGCCAAGATGCCTTATCAGCCTTTGGAATTCTGAAGGCGTGGTGAGCACAATTCCCCCGCCGGGGCTCAGTTGCAAATGTCCATTGAACTCCCAAGAGAGTGCCCACCCAGGTAAGGCAGTAAATTCCACTAATGATAACCTCTTAGCTCGGTTCTTTCTTCTCAATCGTTTCACCACAAAAACATTGAGCAGAGGCACCAGCAAATACTTCAACCTCACGTCAGCCTTTCCAAGAAGCTGGCTGCCCAAGGGTCCCCACCCCCACCCTTTTTTTTTTTTTTTTTTTTGAGATAGAGTCTCGCTCTGTTGCCCAGGCTGGAGTGCAATGGCACAATCTTGGCTCACTGCAACCTCTACTTCCCAGGTTCAAGCAATTCTCCTGCCTCAGCCTACTGAGTAGCTGGAATTACAGGCACCTGCCACCACACCCGACGAATTTTTGTATTTTTAGTAGAGACAGGACTTCACCATGTTGGCCAGGCTGGTCTTGAACTCCTGACCTCAGGTGATCCACCCACCTAAGCCTCCCAAAGTGCTGAGATTACAGGCATGAGCCACCACACCCAGCCAAGGGTCCCTTTTTGACGTGGCATCACCCTCTGCCTGTGTCCCTTCCCTGAGTCCCCACTACCACAAAGAAGCAACCCTCCTGAGCACACTGCAGGAGTGAAGGAGCTGGGCTTTCTAGGAGAGACCCATCAGATGCATAGATCTGAGATTATTACAAAGAAACATGAAGGCAAAGGAGCAGCTCCTGTCTTTCCCACTGACACGCCAAGGCTGACTGAGGCCATCATCTGTCCCCAAAGCAGTTTCCACCGTGCCTTAACCATGCATTCCAACCCTGCCTGAGAGACCCCAGACAAAAGGCATAAGAGGTGCCTTAAGACTGTTGGTGAGTAAAATAGAAAAATCAAACGAGCGTAATGCTTTATACCTACCGTCATACACCACATAACAATTCAGCCAACCGTGGACCATAATACCATTGTTTTTACTGTACCTTTTCTATGTTTTAATACACAAATACTCACCATTATGTTACAACTGCCTACCGCATTCGGCACAGTAACCTACTGTACAGGCATGCGGCCTAGGAGCAATCAGCTCTACCACCTGGCCTGGGTGAGTAGTGGGCTCTGCCATCCAGGTTTGTGTAAGTGTGCCCTGTAACATTCCCACAGCAATGAAATCACCTAACAACGCGTTTCTCAGAACGTATCCCTGCTATTCAATGATGTATGACCGTATACTACGGCGAGTGGCCCCACGTGGTGGGCTTTTCCAAAGCTACTTTCAACAAAGCTGTCACATGTCTTGATGTGAGGCTTGGGACAGGGGGAAAAGTTAGTTTCCACAACCAGAGGCACACACCCAAGGCAAGTGATTCAGAAATGGGCTGCTAGAGATTCAGGGTCCTGGGCTCCCATTTTGGTGGCATGGGTGGTAGCCAGGGCAATGTGTCCCTGGAAGTGCAGCCTTAGCCTATTACTCCGGCCCCTAATCTGTACCACCTGCTGCTACCTCTTAACATGTCTCTGTTCAAGCAGGCCGGAGGGGTTCCAGGCCGGTCTGCAGCTAAGAGCCATGTCCCCCATTCTTCCCCCTCAGACTAGCTCAGTGCTGCACAAGCAGGCTCCAGGGACCTGCACTCCTCTGCTAGCTGCTTGCTATGAGTTGACTCAGGAAGCTTTTGGAAACTTTCATAGCAATTTCACATGGTAATCTTTACCAACAGGACTGTGTGCCTGCCCCAAACACATATGCACATACACACAGAGATGCAGATGCACACACACACAAACACACACTATGCATACACACCCACACACATAAACACACCCCCCCACACACCCTCATACACTCACATAAACACTTACCTATACACACTTCCACACACATACATATACTCACAGATGTGCACATACACACAGTCACAAACACACGCATACATACACATGCATACACACACACACACACACGCCTCTCTCACCTCTAGGGTGGTAGCCCTTCCCCAGGCTCTAGGCTGTAAGTAAAAACTGTGAGATGTCCCAGCCTTCTTGTGACCCGTCACAGCTGCACACCCACTGGCTCCCACATCCCTGCCGCGCTGGGACCACAGTAACCCAACTTGATACCATGGGACACAGGGACATTGGGAGGACCACCTGCCTCTCCCAAGCTTGCTTTCTCAGAAGTGAGAGTGCATTTGTGAACAAAAGGCCCCTTTCTGTCCTGGCCCCTGACCTCTGAGCTGCTTTGTTTAAAGATTGCAATCATCTCTTTTTACATAGCATGGTTTTCTAGGGTGCAGAAAAAGATCTGCAATTACAGGAAAAATAATTTAACAAATTCAGGACAGTATCATTTTATTATTTTTGTTTTAAAAACCCTTTCATCTGCTGCCTTAATTTAATTTTTTCTACCTTCCTGTGGAATAGGAAAATCATGTATCCTTCCCATATTGTATATGGGAAAACTGAGGTTTACGGACTTTAAATAAATTCTCCATGGACACTAAAGTTTCTTAATAGGGAATATAACTAACAGGTAGATCTAGGCAAGCCCTCCCCAACCCACAGTGTCACCAGATCTAATCTACAGCTTCTCACTTCAACACTGGCCCCCTATAGATCTGCTACCCTCCCAGGTTTCCAGGTAGTTGCAAATAATTGGTGTGTCTCTCCCCAAGCACTGCAATGGGAGGTGTAAATAAGGGAATGGAAATGTTCCTTCTGAACACAGAGCCTGGCGAATGTCACCAGAGACAGCTGTAAACAAACACATCTGGGCTTCCTCAGACCAGCTTCCTGGGGAAAGGCCAAGAAGAGGTTTAACTCTGGCCAGGCCAGCAACCCAGAGACAGCGTGGTGTTTTGGAAACTGTCACGAGAAGAACGATTACTAGCGCCTTGCCACTAAGGATCTTTAACTTACTTCCTCTTTCTGGCTTCCCGAATTAGGTATGGGAGAATTTGCCCACGCCAGGGACAAAAATGAAGATGGATCTTGCTGGCTAAAATGAGAGGCAGTTGCCGTCTCGCACAGCCACAGAAAATGGCTCCAGGGTCTATCCCCCAGAAAGCAACAAGGGAGATGAGGGAGGACCTGGCCTGGCCACTGGAAGGCCCAGTTCCAACCTCAGTCCACTGGACAGCCTCCATTTCCTCATCCGTAAAATGGACCGACTGCCTCTAGAACGAGCCGTGAAGTCTGTTCCAGTTCCAACCTCCTATGATCGGATCCCTGTCTCTCCCTCTCCCCAGCATGCTGCAGGAAGATAAAGAACATGTGAAATTTGAGATCAGGTCCAGGACTCTCCAAATTCTATAGACGAGGAAACAGAGAGAAGGGGCAGTGGGAGCACAGACCATAATGACAAGCCTGACTGACAGGCCTTCATCACGCATCTCAGACGAAAAAGCAACCATTGACTTCCATTTTTACCATCCCTCAGTGGATCAGTGGCAACAGGTAAATAGAACAGAAGTAACTAAACAGAAGAAACATCAACTAACGGTTCAAAGATGGACAAAATGTCCACTGAAAGAAGAAGAAATATTTGGCTTGCCCAAACACCATTTCAGAGTGAGGAATAAAAGTGTGTCTAAAAGTAACTTGGTTCAGCGTTAGATTCCTGTTCCATTAAAAAGCCTTGTCCACCAAACTAGATAGAGTGGCCATTGCATGATGGTCTAAGACACCCTGGCTGGCCCATCTGCTGTGATCTCAACTGTGGGTCAACTATCTTCCTTCCAGAGGGGTCAGTTCAGATGGAGAATCCCCATAAATGGGCCCAGGCTGGTTCTGCCACTGCCCACTATCCAAGGAGTAGAGGGGATAGAGGGTGGGAGCATCCAGGCCACTCAGCATGAGGAGGAGGCTGTGCATGGGCTCTGGCCTCAGATGGACCACAGCATGACCCTCAGCATGGTACTCACTAGCTGTGTGGCCTTGTATGTGTCACTTGACTCCTTCAAGTCTTAGCCCCTCATCCATAAAATGTGATAACAGCATCTCCCTCTATGTTTCCTGTGCTGATTTCATGCTCTACTGTATATGAAATGTTTGATCAAGCCATGGCATACAATTTAAAGAGAAGAAAATCCAGAGGACTGGCCACCAGCTGCTCAGTGGCAGCTCTGCCCAGGTGCAAGCACATCACACATCAGTGGCACAGCACAGAGGTAAAGGGAAGTATCTGGAGACCCACTCGACCCCTCAGCTCCTCTAACGGTGTCATTGTATCACTGCGTAGGTATGATCCAGGGGAAGCTGTGTGGCAGACTGGTTTTTCTGGCCTTAACCTGTATCTCTTCTCCCCAGCTTACAAGGGTACCCCATAGCCACTACAGAAGGGAGGCAGGGCAAGGTCAGAAGATAATCTAACCTGAACTGCTGCCCAGATGAGCTCTTAAACCTGACAAAGCAACCAACCTGAAGAAGGCAAATGTAATGCCCTAGGAGGCAAGGACCATGCCTCCTCCCCACACTGTGCTGTTAGGCCAGAACTGAGGCAGCAGAAGGTAATGGAGATGGGAATCCCCTTGCAAGGTCAAGCCTGGCCCTTCTAAGTGCCCCTTTATTGAACAGAAAGCTGGAACCGGCTGTCTGTCGTTCAGTAATGGACCACACAAGGAGGCCCAAAAAAGAAAGAAAAGGCATAGAGACTGGAAAGGAAAATGTAAAACTGTCTTTATTTGCAGATGACATATATGATAGTCAGTATAGAAAAATTCTAGAAATCTATGAATATATGACTGAGTTTATCAATGTCACAGGATAACAGGTTAATATATCCCATCGGTTGCATTTCTATGTATTGGCAACAATTGGAATCAAAATTTTTAAAATATCAACCATAACAACATAAAAAATAAAATACTGAATAATTGGGGAAATATTTAACAAGATATGTGCAAGATTGTACTCTGAAAGCCACAAAATGCTATCAAAATAAAGAAGATTTAAGTAAATGGAGAGAAATACTGCACTTGCAGATCAGAAGATTCACTGTTGTTATCAGTTTCTCACCAATTGACTCATAGATTAAGCATACTGTCAGTGAAAATTCCAAGCAAGAGTTTTTGTAGAAATTGACAAGCTATTTCTACAATATATGTGGAGAGCACAGAGCCTAGACAATCCAAAGTAATTCTCCAAAAGAAAAAACTGAATGACTTATACAGTACTACATGACTTCATTTTTAAACAGAAAAATTGGGTAACTAAGACTTGTAAAATGATAAGTTACAACAATTTATAGAGATGGATCTCTCCACTTACCTAGTAAGTATTTATCATTACTGGTTTTTAACACAACAAATGGCCCACTAAGAGTAGCCAACATTTCCTGTAACTTTGTAGTTTAAAAATTGCCAGGATTCCCAAGATGATAAATGATTCATCTTTCCTCTTTATAAACTACTAGTCAAGCACACAACTTCATAAATGTTGCTTCCCTGAAGCACGTCATCCCTGGAGTTTCACGCATAATACTTCTTAACTACTTTCAACAACTCCCTTCAGAGAGGAAGAAAAAGAGACATACACAGTGTGGATAAGCTTCAGTCATTATTCCTCAACATTTCATGTTATTGAAAAGAGCAAGGCATTAAGTGTCTGACATTCATTGTCACACTTAACAAAATTTGTTGCAGTGAAAATGAAAATCACAGTATGGGGAGTATGAATTAAAGGATAGACTTTTATCTGTGTTTCTCTCAAAAGAATAAGCACAAAATTGATCATGTGCTTTCAATACATCAAAATGTATGCTTCTTTCATATTTAAGGCAAAACCATCAGGTAAAGATTAGATCTGAGGCAGGAAGAAGCCAGAATCCTTGTGATCCTAATGCCATGGTTCCCATAGTCTGCCCCAAGGGACCCCAGAATGCCACAGAAAATCCATTGATATTTCAGGTTTTCTGAGGAAATACAGCGATACTTGATCACTGTTAGACACCTTGTAAACTAGCTCTGGATGGATCATAGTTTCAAAATCAGATCACACTACCTCGCTTTTAATGACTCCATATGAAGTTGGATTTCTGGCAGTCACTGTGATAAAAAAAAATGTACTACACAAAAATCAGTATTGAACTGGAAATGGGGATGGTGGTGTCCAATCTGACTCCAAGATTTTAAAGGTCACGTGACACCCAACGTGTGCACACATCCCATTCATAAGTGATCATGCTTATTGAATAATGAAATTAAAATGTCTTTTTTTTTAATGCCCATTGTGTTATAAGGACACAAATACTTACCAAATTGTTTAGACCGCACTAATTGATAAACAGAACTGCTGGTATTTTTTGGCCTTACTGGGCACCATGAAAAAGTGACTGCACTACTGTTTTAGTCTGTTTTCATGCTGCTAATAATGACATACCTGAGACTGGGCAATTTGTAAAAGAAAGAGGTTTAATTGAGACTTACAGTTCCATGTGGCTGGGAAGCCTCACAATCACGGTGGAAGGCAAGGAGGAGCAAGTCACATCTTACATGGATGGCAGCAGGCAGAGAGAGAGCTTGTGCAGGGAAACTCTCCTTCATAAAGCCATCAGATCTTCTGAGACGTACTCACTATCATGAGAACAGTGCAGGAAAGACCTGCCCTCATGATTCAATTACCTTCTACCGGGTCCTTCCCACAACATGTGGGAATTCAAGATGAGATCTGACTGGGGACACAGCCAAACCATATCAACTACTAAGGGTGCCACCAACCATGACAGTTGGGGAAACTCTGTCTGATGCTCTTGGGCTCTCTGCAGGGATTGAGCCTGAATCCCTGCACAGACACAAGCACTTGGAACAGAGGTAGACAGACAGCAAATATCCACAAAGCTTCAGCATAAAGCCCTCCATCTGTCCCATATGCCCCATGAGGGGCCCTGGCAAAGTGCTATCATCACAGCTTGTGGAGAATATGTAGAAGTGAAATAGTGAAGCTGCAGCTGGTTGAGGCCACAGTCTCCTGCCTCCTGTCACGTATCTATCCTGTCAGGGTGGCTGCTAGCACTTGGAGGAAGAGGCTAAGGGAAAAGTAAAACTGCAGAATCATTTTGTTTGGGTTAAATGAGATATATTTGTGTGCATCAAAGTCCCTTCTGTGTCTAGTTAAGTTGCTGCCTCTATCCTGCTATCTGCGTGGTCTCCAGGGACACCCTACCACCTATCCTGCCAGTTCCCCTGGTGCAGAAGACAGTAAGTGTGTAGGTAGTAGAAAAATATTGAATTGAGGCTGGGTATGGTGGCTCACACCTGTGATACTAGCACTTTGGGAGGCTGAGGCAGGCAGATCACTTGAGGTCAGGAGTTTGAGACCAGCCTGGCCAACACGGTAAAACCCTGTCTCTACTAAAAATACGAAAATTAGCCAGGCAAGGTGGCAGGCACCTGTAATCCCCACTACTTGGGAGGCAGAGGCAGAGAATTGCTTGAACCCGAGAGGTGGAGGTTGCAGTGAGCTGAGATCACACCATTGCACTCCAGCCTGGGTGACAGAGCAAGACTGTGTCTCCAAAAAAAAGAAAAAGAAAAAATAGAAAAATATTGAATTGATCATAATAATGATCCAAAAAATAATAAATTATTCTATTTTCTCTGTGGAAAATATTAAAAAATCATTGTCACATGAAAAGGTGAGCAAAGAGTTAACAGTCAAAAAAGAGGAGGAGAGAGGGGCATTCTCAAGCTGAAAGAGTATTCAGCAGTTAACTTTTAAAATCTTGTTTTTCTGGATTTTGTGATGTTTGTAGTATTTCTCTATTTTCTGAAGTTTGTCATT
Source organism: Cacajao melanocephalus (assembly GCA_963573385.1). Taxonomy (NCBI): domain Eukaryota; kingdom Metazoa; phylum Chordata; class Mammalia; order Primates; family Pitheciidae; genus Cacajao; species Cacajao melanocephalus. The sequence goes on along the minus strand of CAUYLG010060106.1, from coordinate 41,486 downwards.
TTGGGCATTTTCTTTTTTCAATCTATGTAAATAGTAGTTTCATGGCTAATATTATATTCATAATTTTGAGGGGGTTTCTGCTTGAAGAGGGTCTCCTGCATTGTACAAGTTTCAGATTCCATGAACCCTGGACCTGCCAGTGAGAGAAGGTGCCAATTACTGCCCAGGTGGCAGGTCCCACTGTCCCTCGTCCTCCCACCGCCTTCCTCCAGAGCACTTGGCTGGCTCCCAGCATAAGGGGCACTCGTGCTACGCCAGCAGGACACCAGGTCTATGCCTATAGGACACGCTGCCTCAGCCAGACAGCAAGCAGGGACCCTCAGTCATCAACACTCCATGGCCAGCATGGTGGCTTCACTTTACGGCACCAAGGCAGCTTTCCTTGGCATTCCCATTACACTCGCCAGCCAGCCCTCTCCCCGCAGTATCTCAGGTGTGCCAACCCCCTTTAAACACATCAATACATCATTGTCCCTGCACGGGACCCCGGTGCCCTGCCCCTCTTCTTGGCTCTGTCTCTTGTCCCTTCTCCCTGCAGAGCTTCCTGCCCTTGCCTACCCTGATGTGGCAACTTGGGTTCGCCAACGCAAAGCATCTGGGATGGCTGGGACACCAAGTTGCACTCCAACCTACCACACATTCCCTGGGGGGCCAGTCATGCTAAGAAAGGTCACACCTTTTGGCTTTCAGTTAATGTCTCAGTTCCCACTTCTGCCCCTTACAGCTGTGTGACTTCAGGCCGTGCCTGTCCCTGCTTCAGCCTCAGTCTCCCTTTCTGTAACACGGAGCTAACATCACCTACTCCACAGGGCTTGGGAGTCCTAGGTGAGGCTGCACAGTAAGCACTAAATATCATGCCCCATCTTCAAGGCCAAGGCCGCCTGGGTTACCATCTCCCAGCTCTCAGCCCACAGTCAGGTCTTCACATCCACCTACCAGGTGCATTTCAACACCTCCAAGTGGCTTTTCTCAAGCTTCTGAAGCTTCCAGGAATCCCACCCTATGCTAATTCATGCAGGCCTCACCTCTGTCTTCAGTGTCTCCCCATAACTGACAATGCCACTTTAGGGTGCATAAACTTCTTGCAGGATCCCCACAGCCATCTCCATCTCCTTGGGCCCACAGTGCCCTCTCATTTGCCATGTGGCATCGATTCTTCCACTCTCTCCCAGGACGCCTTAATGCACACTCCCATCCTGCAAACCTCTCCCCACACCTCCAAAGTGCTCCACCCCTTCTCCTGCATTCATGCCTTTTTCCCTTCCTGGAATATCTCATTCATTCTCCTCCCCTCTAGCTAGTCAAATCCCACCCAACCTTCAATGTTGGCAATAAAATAATAATATCAGTAAGAAGAATAATAGAACCTATTTATCATAGAGCATCTACTATGTGTCAAGCCCAATAATAAGTAAAATGTTATCTCTAATTATTCATGCAAGCCTGCACGGTGCATCTTAACAACAGTCTACAGAAAGATGAAAAAAAACGAGGATCAGAGAATTACATCATGATGCCCAAAGCTTCAGAGCTGGAAAGTGACAAAAGCAAGAGCCTAACCCCAACTGTCTGGCTCCCAAACTGGCCTCCCTCCTTGGTTCCCGCCTTCTCAGCCAGCCTCCAGCCCCCTGCAGCCCACACCATTGTGGGAACATGCTCCACACTTTGTGACATCAGAGCCAGGACGCAGGATTAACAATCTAACCTTCCCTTCCAGCCAGAACAATCCCGCCTTCCAATTTCTCAGCTGAGTTGATAAGTACAGCTAATTTGGAAAACAGAATACAGTGTATTCGAGGGAAAAGAAATGAATCCTCCTTTATTCACAGGGAACAGCATGTTCCCAAAATGCAAATCAGTTGCAAGAGCAGATTGATCCAATCAATGGCATGGTAATGCACTGTCCTAGATTCAGGACAAGCCAGATAATTTGCAGTGCCCAGTGCAAAATGAATATATGGGGTTCCTTGTTCAAACATTATTAAGAATCTCAAGAGAGCAACAGCAGAGCATTAAAACAGGTGCGGAACCCTTCTGAACATGGGGCACTGTGACTGCACAGGTCCATGCCCGTGAGGCCAGCTGTGCCTGCATTTCAAATTCCCAAAATCCAGGTGTGCCACAGAAAAGCATCTCAGGAGCTGCTGAGGTGCTACTGGAGATGCTGCCTTCAACTGGTTGAACCCAGGAGCCCAGGAGCAGTCTGTGGGGGCTGACACAGTGGCTCACCTGCAGGGAGGCAAGGTACCCATCCTTCCTGCAATGCCAGGACAGCACGTACTCCAGCCACGGCAAGCTGTGCGGCCCAGGCAAGCCCCTCATGCTGATGCTTCCTCGAATTTACATTCTAATGTCTCTCCCAGCTCGCAAATCACTTGTGATTCTTCACCTGATTTCTTCCACTTTCAAGACCAGCAAAAGTATTCCCACTTTCAAGGTTACAAATAAGAACACAACCCACTACTAACAACTGCCAGGATTCAGGGGAAAGGACGAGATGTGAAGACAGAAACCCAGCCAAGGATATGGCTGGATTGGGCCAGTGTCTGCTCACCAGGATGGAGGTCGGGATCAGCTAAGAAACTGGGCAGGTCTGTCAGCAGCGGCTCGTCCGCCTCCCCTGTCCCAGCCTCCCTTCCTTTGGCCATGTGGGTCTGGGCATACATAAGTGACAAGAAAATACAATTTCTTTCAAAGGCAAGAACACGAAATGCATCATGCAGACGTTGGAAATAAAGGCCAATGCATAGAACGTTCCATCCTCATTTGAAGGGCCAGGCAGTAACCTCCCGACCATGCAAGGCCCAGGAGAGGTAACTGCCCAGGAGACTGCCTGCTGGGCCCCCACTGCTGTATGCTCAAAGTCCTGCCCTAAAGCCTGGGACATTTCTCCTGGTTGCCTGCAGACACACTGCCACTCTCTCTGGCAAGGTTGCTAGACACGAGTCAGAAGCTGTAAATAAAGAAGGCCAGCATGGCAGGCCTCCAGTGTGGTGTCAGGAGAACTCGGAATAATCTTTGGGAGGACAAACTCCTCAGCTGCCATCAGTACTTTCCCAGCCCAGCAACCCAGCAGGAGTGAGGTCCAGCCTCTGAGACCCCATCCTCCAGGTGCCAGCAGCTTTTGGGAGGTCCAGAATCCAGTGGCACCCAGAATTTGGTTTGTGGGGGTACATGCTAGAGGCCATCTTCATCTTCATTTTTAGGCCATCTGAGGGGTTCATCTTATATTTCTTTGGCATCCCCTTCAGCCCCGAGCATGGCTTGATTAAAAGTAACTACAAAGAGGCTACCTGCTGGATAAATAAATCCAGACCCAAATCCAGATGGGACTCCCAGGAGGAAACGACACACCAGGAACCTTATCAACAGGTGCCCAGGGTCAGTCACTCTCATCCACTTGGTTCCACCTCCCAGATCAGCACCTTTACAGAGAGGCGGGGAACAGCGAACACAGCCAGGGCTGGATGCGTGCTCAACCATCCCTCCAGTGCTCCTCTTACGTCCCAGCTTCTCACTGTCCCAGCAGAAGCACCCGCCCTCTGCCACCTGCATTTCTGATGGGGCAGGGGTGCAACAGCAGAGAGAATAAATGCCAGGGCTACAAGCGCAGGGCAACTGGGACCGAGTGGCTGCAAACAGCCAGTCACTAGGTGGCAGGAAGAGAGGACCCGGAATATTGATCTTTACACTGAACGCAGGGTCCCCACCACTGGACTTTTCATTGTCAGGACTTGAACGTGGGCTCCACCACTCTGGATGAGCACAGGAACCTGAGGGCAAGTCAGACGCCTGCAGCAGGTGTGAGCAGGCCTGTGCAGGCAGGACCCAGATGGAGGCAGGTAGTTAACTAACCTGATGCTGTGCAGCTGGAGAGAGGGGCTGGTCCACGCTCAGGAGGCCAAGGACGGCTTTTTCCTAAGAAAAGCTCCCTTCGTGAGGTTTCTTGCTGAATTTAAGAATGACCATGAGAAGCACAAGAGGCGGTAGGCAGAGGAGTGGGGAGAGAGACAGCACGTGGGTTGCATTTCAACCAGCCGTGAACTGCAGAGAAACACGGAGCGCTTCCTCCTCCTCCAGGGAACTTGGTTATGTTCTCTCAGAGGGTCAGGAGAGAAATCAATTTGAAAAGGTTCCTAATGGCCAATGAGGCATGAAGCGAAAGGGGATGGGGCCTCCTGTCTGCAAGAGGGGTGGCCTGGGGGAAAAGAAAAAGAAGCATATATGACCCAGTGAATGCAGCAAAGCTGTCCCACAAGACAGTTTGAGTGGCTGCATGCTGTCTGCCCCGCTCCATTAAATTCCAAGGAAACACGTCAGCCACGGCTCCAACCCAGAGCCCGGCCCAGCACCGGTCTGGGCATGGAGGCAGCAGAAACAGAAGCGAGACCTTGCACATTCCGGGAAACCAGACCCCCATTCTAATCGCTGCTGCTGCTACTGCACATTCCAGGGCTCAAGGGACATGGGCGCAGAGGGGCATAGGCAACTGGATTTCCTCGAGCTCTGCAGAGAAAATGCACAGGAAAGACAGTGGCATCACTAAATGGTGGCCCAGGCAGCCAGCTGAGGTCTAAAGGAAACCTGGGACCCTATGTACCATCAGGGCCACTGCAAATCTAAGGAAAGACACGGCCTTCAGTGTCTCCCACAGCCAGTGGCCCTCAGACCTACTCTTGCTAAAATACACCGAATTCACAAGCAGGAATTATTTGTTGAAAAAGGTTAACATTTGAATGGTGAATGGCCACGCTCTCTCTGTCTTTTGTACAGAAATAAAAAAATGAAATTCAGAAGAGTTTCGTGTGACCTCTTTCTTTCCTTTTAATGAATCAAGGAGGAAGAGGCGGGGGAGCCAGGAGCCTGGCCTTTCAGCCCACATTGGCACTTCCAAGTGCTGGCAGCCCCTCTCTTTCCGGGACAGTCTCCCAGACGGCTCCGAGTGGGAAAAGCTCTCCGGACGCCAGACCTCAGGCTGCTGCCCCTTCCCGCGTGTCCCGAGTGCCTTAAGCAGTCACTGTAGCAGGGGCTGGGCCAAGACTACAGCAGATGGTGCCTGGAAAAGTCTTGTGGCAGGTGAGGTGAGGAGGAAGACTTACCCAAACAACGCTAAGACAGTCTCTCTCAAATAGAGCAGATTCGAAAGGTGCTTTTCGGGGGGCACCTGGCCAGCTGGCTGTGAACCCCTCACTGTTCTGTCAGTCACAAGCACAGCCTAGTTCTGCAGCTTTGGCTTTACTGGGAAAAGGTGCCTTTTCCAGAACAACGTGTCTATGTTTAAAGGTGTGTGTCATTGAAAATCACTTTTCATACTAATTGGCAAAAAAAAAAAAAAAAAAAAATGTGTTTTTCAGTCCCTGCTTGGATACCTACGGTGGGTGCTCGGGCTTGATGGGTGCTGTTACATTTGATAGTCTCTTCTGGTCTATTTTATGTATTAGGGAAAAGCTTCCAATCAATTCCACTGCACCAGTTTTTTTTTTTCAGGAGCCTCCTGAATGCCCAACACGATGTGTCTATTATTATCTTCGGGGAAACAGCTGACTGCTCAGTTCACAAAAACACCATTAACTTTCCTCCTGATAAGCGTCTGGCTCCGGTCCTGACCTTCGCAGATTTCTCGGCTGGGCTCGCTTCCTGCACTGACTCCTCTAGTTGTTATGTCTGGAGCTGCCAGGGCTGCAGCCCCCCTAGCTCTCCAGCCTCAGGCGCGGACTGGGGGGCAGTGCCCACCCGGGTTGAGTCTGCCTCCCCTGCCTCCCCGTGCAGGAGGAGAGCCTGGGGCTGCAGGGAGGCAGAAGAGACACGAGAGAGGGAGGTGACGGTGAATCAGCCCCAGTGTCCAGGAAGAGGCCAGTTCTTCCAAGCAGTACCCAGCACCCATGTGAGGGGAACTTGTAAAAGAGAGACAGGCGCCAGAAGGCAGCTTTGGCAAAGTGGTCCCGGACCCAAAACAAGCCACTTCCCCTCCAGGGCCTCAGTTACCTCAGTGGTAAAATGAGGGGGTAGGCTAGACCATTTCCATCATCCTTTCCAGCTCCAAAAAAATTATATGATCTAATAAATCTGAAAAGTGCATTTCCTCATGTTTTCCTTTCAGTATGTAATCCCCATCCCTATAGAATATTCTTGGTTTTCATGCGGGCTTCCTGAGTCAGACGCTAAGTTTCTTCCAATGGAACCGGGCAATACCTCCTCCGCAATTTAGACTTTCACAGTGACTTTCCGGAAAATCCTGAAATTAGGATTCCCCATTAGGGAGAAGAGATAAAATTAAAGTCTGGTCTCCCTGTATCCATACAAGGGAATATTTTAAATCATAAAATGGAACGAAATAATGATCCAGGCTACAATGTGGACAGCCTTGAAAACATGCTAAGAGACAGAAGCCAGTCACATATTGTTTGATTCCATTTATATGAAATGTCCAGAATAAGCATATTCATAGAAACAGAAAATTCCCTAAGGCTGGGCAGAGAAGAACAGGGTGGCTACTAATGGATGCGGGATTTCTTTTCAGGGCGATGAAAGTGTTCTGAAACTGGTAGTGATAGGTGCACAATTGTGAATAGATAAAAACACCAAATTGCACACTTTAAGGGGGGAAATTTTATAGTATGTAAATTACATCTCAATAAAGCTGTTTTAAAAAGAAAAATAATGTTTTTCTTTTTGCTTTTTTAATGTGACTACCAGAAAATAATTTTATATATGCAGCTCCTGTTATACTTCTGCCGATGTGTACAAAACATTTGAATAAATATTTTCATCACTTTTCAAAGCAAACCAAATCAGTCTGGCCTCCTCCCGCATCCTGGACAGAGCTGGCATCCGAGAAGCTCAGTGCAGTGAGCCCTAGGCTGCTCGTCCTGAGACTCGGGTTCTCTGTCCCCTCCCAGCTTGTGACCTCCAGGCTTCAGGTTGCCTCACTGGTCCCAGGCTGCTCACCTGAGACACAAGTGTTAGAAAGATGAGCTGAACCACACAAGCCCCTCCCGGGCGAGGCTGTCTGTGATCACAACTCACCCCCTCTCCAGGTAGAACCAAATTTTAAAAGTGCTCATTATTCTACCCCAAACATTGCTCAACTCTTAAGAGCAACTGACCTGAGAATAAGAGTAAACCGTAAGACCAAAAAAGTAATCTAACAGTGAACAGAATGGCTGGGGTTTGGCATCATCTTCTTCCATTTTTCCTGAAGGATTTCTTTCGGGAGAATTTCTTTCAGTGACTTAAGAGGTTGAAATTCTAGAGTTGATGGCAACAACTATGGCTACAATCCTGGAAAGTCATTTGGCAATTTATACCAGAACCATAAAAATTCCATATCCTTCTTTCCAGTTTTTGCACTTCTCAGTACCTCTCCTAAAAGAATGACCCTCAATACAGAAATAGCCATAAACATGAAAATGTTCCTCTCAGGATTGTTTAACATCACAACCATGGCTCAAATGGATGTGAACAGGGGAACAGTTAATCAAATGGTGGCAACACTTGGGACAGAAATGATGAAATTAGGCCAGGCTTGGTGGCTCATGACTATAATCTCCATACTTTTGGAAGCTGAGGCAGGCGGATCACTTGAGGCCGGGAGTTCGAGACCAGCCTGGCCAGCATGGCGAAACTGTCTCTACATAAAAATATAAAAGGTAGCTGGGTGTGGTGGCACTGGACTGTAATCCCAGCTACTGAGGAGGCTGAGGCATGAGAACCCAGGAGGTGGAGGTTGAAGTGAGCCAAGATCGTGCCCCTAACTCCAGCCTGGGTGAGAGAGCAAGACTCTGTCTCAAAATAACAATAATAATAATAATAAAGAAATGATGATATTTCTGGAGAGATGGTGATGGTGAAATCATGAATCTTCCTTTCTTAATTTTTCATGGGACTAAATTACATTCATAGTTTTAAACAACTGAGACAGTACAATATGTCATCAAACGTATAAATGCATTTTCCTTCATGTCTAAACAGTACAGAGAAAAAATACAAAAAAAGAGTCTTTATGCTAGGAGAGGAAAAATTTGTATATTCAGCTCAAAGAAAATCTAACCACAGCTGAAAAAGACATGAAAGCGTCTCAGTCCTCATTCATCAACGTGTCCACCATGATATTTATACTGACTTTTTTCCCTTCAGCAAAATTATTATAATTACCATTCAAAGGCATTTATATGTGCTTATAATTCTTGAAGGGAAACATCAGTCATCAGATGAATAGCTTTTTAGTCATCTCCTAAACCAAAGAAATTATTTTAGAGGGAAGTTTTCTGTAACCTCATTTTGATTAGCAAGACTAAGCGAAAAAGGACAGTTTCTCTAGCCTTACAGGAAACCATGAGCATGGACCATGGCCGCTCCCAAACACCTAACTGCTCCAACAGGAGGATGCATCTGAGATGGGGAGGGCTTGAAGGCTCAGCCCTGGGTCTCAGGACAAACAGACTCCACACTGGCCCCTACTGATGAGCTGTGCAGCTTGAGAGTCATATTCCCATCGGCTCCCTCAGTTTCCCCACCTGTGAAGTAAAGGATTGAGCTATGGACCTGCCAGGACCCTCCACACTCAGGTTTCATATTCCGAGATTCTGTCCTCTCTACAAGTCCTCTGGTGGCTTTGGGCAGCCACCAGTGTCTTTACAGGTAAGGTGGTGGCCTCACCCACAAGATGCGTGGAAACAGGGAGTTGATGTGGTCAGAGATGGGTATGAAAAGTGGGAGCAGGATGACATTTCTCAGAGGACAGAAGGACTATTTGTTTGTCCAGTGATGGTAATTCCAGGAGAACAGACTGTAAATGAGAAGTATCACAGAATCCCACAGACGAAACAAAATCCACGCACATGGTCCTTCCCTGATGCTCTCAAATCTGCACCCTTCCTCCTGTGCAGATTTTTGGCTCTGCTATTATCAGACTGTTCCCACCAGGTTTCATCCAGTGGGGCTAAACCACACTGGGCTATATTTTTCAGAGCCAAAAATGCTGGTGGAGAAGTGGCAGGCTAGGATCTGAGGAACCTCAGCTCAGGCCATTTCCTGACCAGAGCAGACATTAAACAGAAAGTTGGCCTGAGAAGGACACAGGACACAGATCACCCTGGGAGGAGCGAGTGCTCTCCGTGGTGCACGTGGAGACCGCTGTTTGCTTGGTGTCACGATTAGGAGGCTGATGTCCTGGACCAAAGCATTCTGCCATCAGACATGATGGTGGTGAACCTTGCATTTGGCCTTTCTGAAACAGAGGGTCAAGTTCAGTCACTTTGGCCAAGAGCTATCATGTCTCAGTAGGACAAGAGAACACGCCCAGAGGAGACCCATGCTTTGACACCCAAGAGGCATATTACTATTTCCATCCTTCCGGCTGCACTATTCTTGGTGTTGGCTCTATCAGGAGTCCTGGAAGAGTCTGGAATTTTCAACTAGAGGTCCTAATCTCTTGCAGCTTCAATGCTTTAGGACTCCTGTTGTAGATCAGAAGTCCTATCGCAGGGGCATCATTGTCCCCCTGTTGTAGATGAGGAAACTGAGGCTAAAGGGAGTGAGTTATTCATCCAAAAGGCCCAAATCGTTTTCTAACTCTAGTGCTCCATCATGGAGACAGCAATTCAGTGTTTCAGAATAGACTCAAGAGATGTCAACACTTCTCTTTCAGAAATTGATAGATCAGCAGGCAGAAAATCAGGAAGGAGACAGTTGACCCGAACGGCACTATCAGTTCACTAGAGCTAAGTGGCATTTATAGAACACTCCACCCAACAACGACAGAACCCACATGCTTCTCAAACCCACAAGGAACACTCACCAAGACAGACCACGTTCTAGATCAGAAAATACTCCCTAACAAATGTAATTGAATAGAAATCACACAAAATATGGTCTCAGCCCACAATGGAATTAAACTAGACATTCATAACAGAAAGATAGCTGGAAACCCCCACCAAATATCTGACGAATGAACAAAACACTTCTAAACAACACTTGACTTAAAGAAACCTGAAGAATAGTGTGGGAGTGAGACAGACATGGGTTCAAATCCTAGCTCTGCCTCCTCACACTGGCTGGCCGTGGACAAGTTACAGCTAACCTCTTGGAGCCTCATCTGTAGCCTCAGCTAGGGAGCAAGGAGAATGCCCCTACCTCTCTTCATGGCTACAAAGTAGGAACAAAGCAAGTCCTATAACACAATGAGCACAGTGCCCAGCTCACATAGTGCCCAGCTCACACAGAGCACTCACTGGCAGCAGCTCTTTGGGTCACTGTTCTGTTTGGTGACATTTCCCACTGCTCTAACTGTCCTGGAGAATGAATATCCTGGATGTTCCTGTTTAGCTCACTCTGCCACAGAAAAGCAGATGCGACCACTGAACATTGAAGCTTCCCTCTTCTATGTCTACTGGCAGCCGTCTGCCTGGGCAATCCCAACTGTGTCCATCCGTCTCCACCAAGTGGTGACTGCGCTTAGAAAACTGGCACCAAAGAGACAGCTCTTCTTAGTCACAGGATATGAGGTGACTCATGTGTTGGAAGGTCGGGGAAAATCTTCCCCAAGACTACGTGAAAAGGAATTCTACAGTGAATCTCTTCAAACTTGGAGAAAAAAAACAAAAACAAAAGCAAAAAAAAAAAAAAAAAAAAACCAGCTCACCACAGAGATAGGCCTACCATCTTCTTTACTGCACAACTAATGAAAAAGATGTTCCTGAGGTTTGAAAATATTGCACAAGCCTCTGACTCACTAGGACAGAGGTTGTTCAATTTGGAAATTGTCAGAAACTGCAGTCACAAACAAGCCCTCGGAGACTTTTGTGTGCACAAGGAGACATAATGATATTGTGGCGAGGGACCAGCTGCTGTCACAGGATGCTGTGAAGGATTGTTTTTATGAACTCGCTTATTTGAAAATTTGTCCTAGGACCTAAAATAATAGGGTAGCCATGGACTTCCAAATTTGCTTTTTTTCCCTTCCTTAAGACAAATCTTTCCTTGTGAGGAATTCCCAGAGCATGGAAACCAAACCAAGCACCATTCAAGAAGGTCTCAGGGCTTCTATAAACTGCCATCTCCTAGGTGTCACAAGCTCCAGGGAGAGTTAACAAGATGACATCTGTAAAATCCCAGGCAGTCCAGACATGCAGATCTTAATTCAAGAGGAGCCCACACACTGGTCACATGATATAGACAACAACTGGGACCTCAGAGGGTGACAGGCAAGGCAACTTTGGATACCTCTGCCCAGAGAACCTTTTCCGTGTTAGCTGCCAAATTCCGAGTCAGCTCTAGGACACAAGCCTCACAATACCGTCCTTCTCTGTGAAGGTTTCCTAACCACCCCTCCCCCACCTCATCCCCATGGAGACAAGAGCATCCTAGCCCTCCTCCCACACAGCTGACTCCTTTGTCAGTGCGCTGAAGATGATGATGATGATGACAATGACGATGACAATAGCTAATACTGCCTGAATTCTAGCGATGCATCAGGCACAGTGCTTTGCACTTCATATAAGGAGGTCCTTCCACCCTGCAATGCCCTAAGAGCTATGTACGTATCTGCTATTACTTCTATTATCTTACTAATGGGGAAACTGAGACTTAGAGATGAAGTCACCTAAGAGAAGCCACACATCCAGAAAGTGGCAATCCAACTTCAGACGCCCAGCCCTTAAGCTGGCGTCATACTACCTACTATGAGCACCCTGAGATAGGGGCCACCAGTCCTTACCTCTGAGTCCCTGTACCTGGTACACTTCTGAGCACACAGTAGGTGTTAAATAAATGCTCTGAATAAATTTATAAATGGAACTCTCAGCACTGACTCCAAAAGGTGAACTCTGCACCTTTCGAGAGGGGACAGATAGGCCACTTCATAGCCACTTACTTCTGTCCTGAGTCCTGTTGTCCTGGCCAATGTCAGGCACACGTCACCAAGTAGTGCTGAATCACTCCAACTTCCATGCCACTTCCAGGGGCCTTTTGGAAGTGCATTCAGAACGGCTCCACTTCTCGGTTTCTCTATTAACAGTATTTTTCTTTCCTTTCTTCTTTTTTTTTTTTTAACGGCAGAGAATTTGGCAAAGGAAAAGATGAAATGGCAGAGGGGTATCTCACTTCAGACGACCCTAAGGCCCTCAGGCCCCAGGGAAGGAGCAAGGGGTATGAGGCTCATGGAAGATCATCTTTTGGGGGTGGACATGTCACCCCTGTGACTTTCAGCAGCCAGTACAAAGCTGAAGCCCAAAGCAGCCAGGCTCAAGATGGGTCCCATCCATTCAATGCCAGCCTTGGCTTTAACCATCAATAATTTAGGAAAAAGAAGTAGCGCTTAAGCCTGCCCAGCCTTTAAGTTAGGAATGAGGCGACCACAACCTCCTCAGAGACTTGTTTTCTTAGAAAATCACAGACCATGGTAGTTAAAAGGAACCTCAGAGATCAACTGGTCCAATCTCCTCACGGCTGAGGCTCCAAGAGGTGGAGGGAGCCATTACCTGCTCAGGTAACAGCCAGGGAAGGGCCAGAGCCGGTTGTCAGCCCTCAGCCCCTCCACCCCAGTTGGCCTTCCAAGGAACCCTCACTCACTGCCAAGCTTACTTCTTCAAATTAAGCCTGACCAGAGCTATTTATTCACTCGAAATATAAGCTCACGGAAAGTCTGATTTCTGAATCCAAGGCACGAAACTCGTCCAGGATCACACAGCTCCAAACGGAGAATCCAGCCCTGCAGTGGAGGCTGTCAGGCTTCTGACGACAGTTAGCTCATGGTGCCCGCCATGATCGCTTACTGAATGCAGTTATTTTAAGTTCCAATGCACCCCATTTACAGCTCTCTCAATGGAATGAAGTAACTCAAACACTTGGTTTCTGAGTTTGTTAACTTCCGAATTTTATGAAACCTTAATATTTTAACTCTTTAGCAAAACCAACAGAGCAATAAAAGAAGGCAGCCGACCAGAACAGGCAGAGCACCATAAACAGCTCAAAAGATCGAGTTTCCAAGTTTCGGGTGACTAAAAGCTGGAGACTCACAACTGTTTCCACCCACCCTGCCCTAAGATGAAGCTCAGGTCCCTGCCACACTTATTTTTTAAGTGACCAAAGGTGTAGTTAAATCGCCAACAGTGGAAATGACTCGCTAGCAAACGGCACACTTTAGCAATGGAAAATGCAACCACAGGAAGGGGTGATTGATTGTATTTCCCCCACTGCACTGAATGTAAGTTCCTTGTGGGCAGCATCTTTGTTTTATTCAACCCTGTCTCCCCAGAGCTCAGCACAGGGTCGGCACTCAGCTAACAAAGATTGCTTGTTTGAGGCTCCCATGAAAGAATCACCTAAATAAATTTTACAAATAGTCCAGGCCTCCAAGAGGTAAAGCAGCCATCTAAGCACTTGGTTCTTCACCAGGTATGTACATACAGCCTCTGCCTTCAGAGGCTCTGGGGTGAGACCAGGAGCAGACGATCCTAAAAACCTCCCACGGGGGAATTTCTGGGCACCCATACAGCTTGCAGACCTCCAAGCTTCTCTGGACTGCTGTATGCAGTGGGGTGGGCTTTCCTGGAGGATGCATTAGGAGGAGAAATGGACGAGGGTTCCGCTATTTGGGAATTGTGTTTCAGGTCTTGTTCTTGGCTTCTTGTCCACGTTTTAGCAGAGGTCTAGAATCCTGGCTGGTCTTTTGGGACATGGGGGGATCTGGAAGGGCCTTTCTCTCTTCAAGAGCAGTTTACTGTTGGACCTCTGCTGTGGAAACAGCTTTCCTACAGCCCTTCGGCTCTTTCGCTTTTCTCTAGTGAGGGCTGCCCTGATGGCAACTGGAGGCAACCTTGTCTTCAGGCTCCTGAGCCTGCTGAGTGAGGGCTTGTGATCTGTCCTGTTTCATCTCAAGGCTATGGCCATCTGGAGCCCTGTTTATTTCAGCTATTAGCTGGGGCTTAGCTGGGGTTGGTTTATAATCTGTTGCTCTATCAACAGCACAGCATGTGGTTATGAACGAGGCTCTGGATACAGTTGTGTGGGGCCAGCCGTCCTGAGCAAGGTACTGCTCTGTGACTCAGTTGCCCAGCTGTAACTGGGGAAGACTACAGCACTCACTTCATAGGACTCTAGAGGATGAAATGAGTTAGTATGTGCCTGGCACAGAACAAGCACAAAATATGTGTTAGCCCTCATTATTAGTATCCTATTAGTATTTCAACTCCTTTTTTTTTTTTTGTAATCATCTGCCCAGTAGAGCTGGAGATGACAGATCTTTGTTCCCTAATCTAAGAGTACACCTTCCCATCCAAATTCGGCCAATGCATCATCTTCTGAAATAGACAATTTGCCTTCATTTCCAGAGCCGTGATCAGAGATGTTCTCTGAAGTCTATTCATTAAACAGCTTACAGATGAAAGTGCTTTCCTTTGAATGGTGACGTGTTCCTCTATCCAAAGATCTACCGTGACCCCAAAGTGCTGGTCACCTACCTGGGGACCCCTGATCTGATGATATTTCTATCCCTCGTCCCCTAGCATGCTCTGCCCCAGACAAAGCCTCCTTATAGTATTTGAAATCACAGCACCCGCTCCTGCCTCAAGGGCTCTGTCTCCAGATCCATGTGTGACTTGCTCCAACTTCAGGCTTCTAGTCAAGTGGCACCCCTCGAAAAGGCTCATGTCCACTGCAGTTAAAGTAGCTCTCCCGCCAATCTTTGAGCCAGAGCAGGCAGCCAATTCACCTCATTTAACAATGACATGAAGTGACCTGCCCGTAGGCACCAGCTGCTGAATTCTGGAGCCTGGCTTGGACTGAATGAAGTCTGCTGGCTCCCAGGCGCCTGTCCTCGGAAACACCGCTGGGAAGTCAAGGGCGGAGTGTGAGATCCAGAGAGGGAGCGCAGCAAAGCAGCACCTTCCACTAAGGAAAAACAGAATGGCGGTGTATCGCAAGCCCCTCCTTTTTGTCTTCATTCATTCATTTATTCATTCACTCATCCATTCATACCAACTGCCTCTGATGTGCCAGACAGACAAACATGCAAACAGTGTCAGACACCCTACAGAGCTCAATAAATATTTGCAAAAGAAGGAGTGGGGGATAAACACAGCATTGTACTCATTCTGTCTCTCCCTCCTTTCAAGGCCACCATGCTCATCCTTCTGTGGCTGTACCCTCACTGGTACAGTGGGGACCCACTGTGAGCCTGATGGCCAATGGGGACCTGTTTCCCTCCACACGGGGACTCAGCCAACTCCAAAGCTTGTTAAGCAACTTGCCTCACTAGCAATAAATTAGGCGGCTCATATGGTGCCAGCAACTCAGGACCCCGTGCAACGAGACCACAAACAGCGAGACCAGTAACAGCTGGCTTGTTTTGGACAAAAACAAGCTTTTTCAATGTTGCCGCCTCACACCCAGATTACTGCAGTAGTCTAAACTCTCCACCCTGGATGCATTCCGTACTCCACCGCTAGGTCAGCCCTACACTAGGCTTTGAGTGGCCCCAGTTCAAGAACATCTGTGCACAGGGCACAGCCAGCCTCTTTAGCCATGGACTCTGAGCCACCAGCCTGGCTCACTCCCGCTGCCCTCGCCAAATGTCCCCCAGCCGCACTGATCTATTCACCTCTAAACAAGTCTTCAGCTTTGCATATGCTATTCGCAGCTTTGAGGGGGATGCATGTCCAGCCCGATAGGAAATTTATAGCACCTGACCTCTCTCCCGCAGCCTTGGAGTTAAGTGCTGGGCTGCCTCCTCTGAATGAGGCTGTCTGGGTTTAAATTCTAGCTGAGTGACCTTGGGCAAGTTTTTCAACCTCAGTGCCACTATCTGTAAAACAGGGATGAGAAGCTGGGTCTGGAGACAACCGCCTGTAGTCCCACCCACTTGGGAGGCTTAAGTAAGAGGATCATTGAGTCTAGGTGTCGGAGGCTGCAGTGAGCCATGATCACACCACTACACTCCTGCTTGGGTGACAGAGAGAGACCCTGTCTCTTAAGAAAGAGAGAGAGAGAGAGAGAGGGGAGAAACTCCCTCCTTGTGAGACCAAATAAGGTCACAGAGGTAACACACCTGGCACACAGACTGGGTGCTCACTAGGCATGTGCTATCATCATGCTCATTCTCGAGTCTCCTGGATCACTTCTCTCCGGGACAACTCTCTACTGCCTAACTAGACTGAGTTTCCCGAGGGCTGTGTTCCTGTGTTGGTGAAATACACAATCATCAATTTCACCCAATTCGGCTCTGGCACCTTCCCGTCCATGTAAGCCGAGGTATGCCAAGCCCCCGTTGGTCATACTGAACCATATTCCTATAAAGAAAAATCTAGAGCAGGGCACAGGGCACTGTGCTCTCCTATGCCCCGCTCCTGGCACTGCTCATGTTGAGGAGGCAGCGCTGGGGTCGGGCAGCAGCCGCGTGGCTGCAGCCAAGCGCACCCTCAAGCACCCTTGTCTGGTTCCTACACCGCGGCACTGGCCACCGCTGAACTCGATATTGTTTCTCCACTTGGCCTCTGCCTGAGGATGAGGAGCATCTCTCTGAAAGGTCCCACGAGAGAGTTAAACCTTTCTCCACTCCACTCCTTCCCCCATCACCATCATCTCCCCTACCAGAACACGTCCTTGTGCGCGCCAGGAGGGAGAGAAGGGTAGACGTCTTTCCCATCACTAACCCGGTCCCTTCTCTGCCTCTGCAGATTTTGTGATCCAAAGCCCGATTCAGCTTATTCAAAAGGAGCCACTTTCATTTTTGTAGGGCTGGCTCAAAACGAGGAAAGTAAGACAGGCAGCAAACGCCGCCGAAACGACCGCGGTGCCAAACCGGTCCCTGCCGGGGGTAGACTTTCTGGGGGAAACTGCGGGGTGAGCCGGCAAACACTGTTCTCCAAAACAGTTACATACAGTTTTCAAGGAGAGGTCCCATGATAAAAAGTAATGCATTGTTCATTTTAAAGGGGACGGAGGAAGCAAATAGAAGAAAAAACAACAGAAATGACTTCTTGTGGTCCTGAAGCCGCTCTCCAAGGCGCCAGTTCTCAGGCCTGAACTTCTCTCCTCCCTTTATGCCCCTATCCCTCTTATTTGTCCTGGGTTCCCCGCGCTGTGCGACTGCCCTCAGGGCACCCCGCAGCCGGTCACCAGGCGTCTCGAGCCCCAAAGTGCAGGCCGAGCGCACCGGCATCATCGGGGCGCGGAACCGGTCCCGGGCTGGGCTCGAAGCTCGGTTTCGAGGCAGCCCGCGGAAAGCCGCCCCCCCCCCCGCCCGGGGCCCACCTGCCTGTTCCCGAGAGTTGCCCTAGCCACCCCGCAACGCTTCGCTGCCCCTCGGCCTGCCCGCCGGTCCCGCAGAAGCAGGTCCGGGATGCAATGGAGAGCGTGGGGAGCTGCCCAGGCGCGCGGCGGAGTACCTTGGCCGCAGGCGCCGCGCTGCAGGACGATGACCGGCGGCTGGTGCAGCCTCTCGGAGCGGCGGCTGGCGGCGCGCAGCTGGCACAGGTTGGCGTAAGTGTTGGCGTCGCTGCCGCACACCGGCTCGCTGCTGGCGCACACGCAGAGGCCGGCCTGCGCGCGCCGCCGCACCGTGGCCGAGGCCGGCACCCCGAAGGGCACCACGCACTGCAGCCCCTCGCCGCAGGGGCCCTCCTGCAGGCCGCACGCGGCGCCCTCGGGCGCGCCGCACACCTCGCAGCAGCCGCATGCGTCCCGTACCCGGCCGCCCTCGCAGTGCTCCGGCGGCGGCGGGCAGCGCGCCGGCTCGCAGCGCTCGGGGCACCCGGCGGCGGTTCCGGGGGCCAAAGGCGCCGAGCGGCCGGCCCGGGACAGCTGCGCCGAGACGGGCGCCACCAGCAGCAGCAGCAGCGGGAGGAGCGCGGCGCGCGGGGTCTGCATGGCGACTCTGGTGGCGGCGGGCAGGGCGAGGACAGGAGAGCGGCGCCGGGGAGAGTGCGGGCGGGCCTCTGGGGCAGCGGGTGCGAGTGCGCGCGGCCGCGCGGCCCAGCCCATTGGCCTCGCAGCGGTGACGAGCCGCCTTGGGGACGGGCACCGCGCCCGGGAGGGGGGCCGGCCGGATGGCGGGAGGGCGGGCGGCTGGACCGGGACGGCCCGCGGCGGGGGCAGGGCGGGCGCATCCGGGCACGGCGGAGCTCGTGGGGCGCGGGCGGGGCAGCGCCCAGACTCGCCCTTTCGCGGGACTCAGTTTCCCCGTCTGCACGCCCCACCTATTCGCCTTCCTCGGGTTCTCTCGCCGCGATTCGCGTCCTTAAAACTAAAGGAACTTTGCTAGGGGGTCCTGCGGCAGCTCGGCGCGGGAGAGCCAGGGAAAGTTCCTGCGAATTGCCCGGCTGGGGGCCCGCCCAGGAGGCTCGGACTGGGCGGGGCAGGGACTGCCGGGTCCGCTGCGCAGACCCGGGGCGTTGGCGGCACTGCGGACCCCGCTCACGCGCTGGGCCTGCCCCCGGTACCCTGCACGCGGAACCCTGACCGCGCGGCTTGTGCTGCGGTACGAAGGTGGCGTCCGTGTCGCTGGCAGAAAGCCCGCGCCCGACCCACAGTGAAGTGAGAAAAGCAGAGAGCAGAAGTGATTCGAATGGAATCCTTCACGCATCTGATTCTTTTAAAAAGTTGTTGTGGTGGGACGCGTGTCCGCACACGCAGAGAGCTCAGGAAGCGGCTGGGAAGCTCGTAACTGGCGGGGGTGGGGCAGACTCAGATGGCAAAGGGGCTTTCTACTGTTTGAGTTTTTCATCACGTGTGTAATTATTTTAAAACACTTTTGTTATCAAAAATTTGATTTCTCACTGGAGAATCTTTGGTGCATGCTTTGGGACAGATGCGAGTCTGAGAGTCATCCGGAAGGCCGAGGGCGACCCTGGAGGTGGGTCTGGGTGCCCAGGCAGCGCCAGCCTTGTGGGCAGTAGTCCTGGGTCCATACAGAGCAAATGGGTACCCAGGACCTGAGAGGAGGAGGTGTCCAAGGACCTGAGAGAAGGCAGTTCACCCAACCCTCAAATCTCCACCCCTACCCTGGGCAGAGGCACCCAGGGCTGGGTGGGCCGGCAGAGCTAACCTTCGGCTAGAGTAGCATGGGAGGGGGCTGGAGGCTTGGGAATTTTAATATTCTTCTGTATTTGGGTTGTTCTCTTGTGCACATGTTACTTTTCCAATAAAAATAGTTTTAAAAGTAACCTCTTAAAGCACCTTCCAAATATGAGCCTTGTTAATGTCCAAGGTCCAGAGGAGTCCTGCAGCGAGGCCCAGCAGCCTAGGGCATGGGAAAAGCTGTCAGGGTCCCCATGCTGGCTCCCTGGACTCTGTAGCGACATTCCATCAAGCCAGGGCCTCATGGCTGTGGGAGGGAGGCCTTGACCCAGAATCCATTCAGCCCTAAATACAGGAAAGGCAGAGGCCTCTGCTGATGAGAAGCCCTGAGTTCCTGGCTAGCTGTGTTTAACCGCAAAAAGGCAGTGGTGATGATTTTCAAAGTCCATCAGCAAAGAAAGACTCTCCCCACTACAGTCCTGGGTCAGATGGAATTAAAAGGGCATGTGGTGGTGAATAAATTGGTGAGAACTTATTTTCGACAAAAATAAGTTCTCTTACTTTACAGAGGAGAAAACTTATTTTCTCTTATTTTACAGAGAGAAAACTGAAGGCCAGAAGGGGTGACTCCCCTAAGTGTCACGCCACAAATTGATGGAGCCAGGACACCTCCTAAACCAGTGGTGCCTGCCTGCAAGCCCCATCCTCCCCCAGAGCGGCCAGACTGCACAACGAATGAGGGGACCGAAAACAGTGTGGTCCCAGCTTCCCCACTGCTTTGCGGGAGGTGGGGGGAGTTTCTAAGCTCTTTCTCTGTCGGGGAATTAGGTAGCTGGGGGTCCCACTGAGTCTGCACCACCCTCTCATCCATTCTTCACCCCTCTCCCACCGCACACTCTCCTCCCCGAGTGCTGAATAACTTGCATTTTCTGGAACGTACCTTTCTACTTAAGGTCTCTGTGCCTTTGCCCACATCTTCCCTCTTCCTGAAACACCCCTCCTCCCCTCCAGCATGGCCTAGTGTGACTTAGAAAAGCAGGTGGGAACCCTCTCATCTTCAGGACTTGAGTTCAAATCCCACTTCTGGCCCTTAAGTCTGTGACTCTGGGCCTTTGTTTAATAACTGGAGGAGTTTCATTAGGAAAATGGCAGTGACTGCACATCTCCCTGGAGTGACTGACGTGCCACCCACAAAGTTCTATTTGGTCAGTGCTAGGTCCTGTCGTCCATCTAGCAAGCTCCTCTTCCATCCTTGTGCCCCCACTCCGTGCCCTTTCCTCTGCCTCCCACCCTCTGCACTGCTGTTCGTGCCCTCATCACCTCCTCCCCAGGACAGAAGCCCGGACGTCTTCACTCCCAAATGTCCCAGTGCCATGGCAATTTATTCAGCACTGGGGGAGTAGAGTGTGTGTGTGGTGGGAGAGGGGGTGGAGAATGGGTGAGAGGGTGATGGAGACTCAATGGAACCCCCAGCTACTAAATTCCCCTGAGGAACTGTCTGCTGAACTGGACCCATTCCTGTGATGGCTCACAGCCTAGAAGAGCCATTTGTAACCACGGTGACCAGTACCTGATTGATCCCCTGTCCTCAAGAAGCCCCAAGTCTAGAATTTTCTGTGATGATGGAAATATTCTCTATCTGTGCAAGCCATGCGGCCACGTGGCTATTCTAGAGGAGGACAGCGGTACCCCGAGAGCCATGCTGCTGGCTTCATCAGGAAGAGAGACAACGGGGCAGGACCCAGGGGCCAAAGGATCTCTAAGAAGCAGAATTTGCAATACTGAAGGTTTTAGAAAGAGCAACCTGGAAGGACCACTGCACCACGAGATCACAAGATCATCTCCCAGCTCACCCCAGCTGCTCTGACCCAGGCACGGATTATGACGAAGACAAGCAGCTCTACGGAGGGGCCTCAAGAAATCCTCAGAAACTGAGAGAAATCAAAGTCCTGTGCCGGAAGCGCTGTGGGCTCCCTGGACTGTCCACCTGGGAGGCTGTGGGTGTGTGTGCCTGCGTGCATCCATCGGTGGGCGGACGAAGAAGGAAATGGTAAAACCCGTCACTGACCTTCCCTTCGTCCTCACATCTCCATGTCGGACATAATGCTTTCAACCTGCAAGCATTGTTCTTTCTCTCTTTTAGATTCTTCTCCATCTACTGCCATTTACAAAGACGGTTTCTTAGAAGAAGCATTTTTCTTTTGATCCATCATGAAAACTCATTTCTCACTCACCAGGCCTTGGCACAGTATTCTAGAGAGGATTTTTCCAGAGAAAAGGGGGCAGTTTTGAAGCCAGACAGACAGGCAAGTTCCCCAACATCCTCTCTGCAGCCCTCATTTGCAGCATTGAAGCTTTTGTTTTGAACAGGGCCAAGTCTATTCATGAATAATGAACAGTGAAACACCACAGCTGCCAGAGCCTTAATCAGGAAACGAGGCTTCTGAATAGGAATGGAGCAGCCATGTTTGTGCTGCCCAGGAGGAGGAAGATTTCCCACTCCGGGCCTCTGTTCTTCCAGATGTACAAAGGACCCCCGAGAATGCTCAGCGGCTCATATTGCCTTTCCTAAGTCACAGGATCTAAGATCTAAGGAGCTGTATTAAGAATTTTGGCTCTTCCTATAAGCTTATCCTGTCACTCCACTACTCGGTAATTTCCAGGGGCTCTCAATGCCAGTAGGATGAAGTCCAAACTTCTTACCCTGACTTCCAGCATCCCCCATGCCCCTCAAGACAGGTTGTCCTCTAGATCCAGGGTGGTAGAATCCATTCCTACTCACCCATTCTCCCATAGCAACAGAGCCCTGGCTGGAGCCATGCCAGCAGGTAAAAGATGACTTCGCAGATGGTTTTTCCCCCTTTCCTCCAAGCGCCAGGCCCACTCCCATCCTCTCTGGCCACCCCAGCATCTGAGGTCATAACCTCCTTTAATAGCAGGGACACCCTGATGACAGTCCCACATCAGTTCAGTTAGGTTCAGTTCAGGAGAAATTTCCTGAGCCCCTGCTACAGGGTAGCCACTGCTGGATACTGTAAAGCAGTGTTAAATGATTGATCCCCTGTCCTCAAGAAGCCCCAAGTCTAGAATTTTCTATGATGATGGAAATATTCTCTATCCGCGCTGTCCAAGAGGGTAGCCACTAATATGTGACTGCCAAGCATTTGAAATGCAACAAGTCCAAGGAGGATCTGAATTTTAATTTAATTTTAATTAAATGTCCATCACTCGGGAGAGAGCAGAGGGTAAGAAAACAAAGGCAGGATGACAGGCAGGAATGCAGTGGCGGAGAGGAATCCAGATGTTAGGAGGAGATTGGGCTGCATCTCAAGGGTTGAGAGGATTTCACCAGCTGGACAGAGCAGAAGCAGCACGCAGTTGGTGGTGACATGGTGAGTCTGCGCAGGTGGGAAAATTCCAAGTTGTGCAGTGTGGCCACAGGCGGGAAGAGGGTCCTGTGGGCAGCCAAGGCAGCTGGAGGGAAGGGGACCGGTCCAGGTCGTGAGGGACGCCCTTTGTCCTCCTAAGGACTTTGGGTTTCACATTGATGCTGATGAGAAGCTCCAGTTGGCTTTTAAGGAGATATATTTTGGCAGAATCACCTTGGTGCAGTCTAGATGATAGATTGGAAAAAAAAATAGATTCATTAATATACTTTTTGGGTTTTTTGTGAGACGGAGTTTCGTTCTTTCACCCAGGCTCGAGCACAGTAGCGTGATCTCAGCTCACTGCAATCTCTGCCTTCCGGTTTCAAGCAATCTCCTGCCTCAGCCTCCTGAGTAGCTGGGATTGCAGATGCCTGCCATCACGCCCGGCTAATTTTTGTATTTTTAGTACAAATGGGGTTTCACCATGTTGGCCAGGCTGGTCTTGAGCTCCTGACCTCATGATCCACCTGCCTTGGCCTCCCAAAGTGCTGGGGGATAACAGGTGTGAGCCACCATGCTTGGCCTGTAATACACATTTTTAAATATAGACACATGGCTATATTTTAGGTTGAGGAGCACTTTGAATTAAATTGAAGATGCAGTTAATATAACACAATAATGTAAGAAGTAAAGACATTGCATTCGTTTTATAACAATTATTTTATTTCTGTATGATCTCTTCAATGTAGACCCCTCCTTCAAAATAGGACAAAGGTGAGGAAGTTCAAAATATTTTGGGGAACTTTTTTTTTTTTTTTGAGACAGAGTCTTACTCTGTTGCCCAGGCTGGAGTACAGTGGTATGATCTCGGCTCGCTGCAACCTCCATCGCCCAGGTTCTAACAATTCTCCTGTCTTAGCCTCTCAAGTAGCTGGGATTACAGGCGCACACCATCATGGCTGGCTAATTTTTGTATTTTTAGTAGAGATGGGGTTTCACCCTGTTTGCCAGGCTGGTCTCGAACTCCTGAACTCAAGTGATCCGCCCACCTTGGCCTCCCAAAGTGCTGGAATACAGGTGTAAGCCACTGCACCCGGCCTATTTTCGAGAATTTCTGAAGCACTCTAGAATTACAGTACTAGCATTCTTCTTTTCTTTTTTCTTGTTTTTGAAATAGGGCAGCCTCCTGAACCAGAGTAAGCTCCGAGACTCCAGTACTAGCACTTCTGATATCAAATCATAAAACTTTCATGTCTATTAGTTAAATAAGGATACTGAAAAGCCAATCCCAGGCCTGCTGCTCCATTTCCTTTTAAACCTTTAAAGTCTATGTATTTGTTAAGATCTAGAGTTCAGATCTTTCATTAGTTTAGGCTAACCCTTCGCCTAAATTGGTTGCATGAGAGCAGCAGTTCATCTTTGCATTACTTGGCTCCTTCCAACATATTTGCTTTAGAAAATTAAAAGCATGGCATGTGATCAAATTTTTCACTCTTCATGGTAAAGCATCAGACAGATACAATTTAAACAGAGCCCCAGGCAGCTACCAAAAGGTCTTGAATGACAGTTTGTCAATTTTCTGTTATTCAGAAGCAGCTTGAAAAGCTGAGCACGCTCACATTTAGAACATGCTGCCATTTAGGCAAAATGGTTTGACATTGAATCAAGGACATTATGAGCCAGAATTTTAAATCTGCTTGTAAAAAAAAATTAAGAGAGGGAGGGGGTTCAACCTTTGAGTTATTTCATTTGTCTAATTATATAGGCACTATAGCAAGCACAAAGCGCCACAGTTCCGTAAGTATTAAAAAGCGTTTACTAAGCTCATTTGGCTACATGGTCTCTAAGACGCTTGATGTCTGAATTTTAAACCAACATGACCTAGAAGGCCCAGATTCTTTCTCTACAAACTTGCATGGTTGTTTTCTTACACATACAGCCAAGGCATTTTTTAATCCATAAGCACTGGAAAGCAGTGAGAATATTGAAAGAATGGTACAGCTTTCTAAATGATTCCTTTAACAACCCAGACGAGAAGCAGATGACAGCTGAGGTTTCTGCCTCCTTCAGTTAACCCTAAAGCCAGCTCACCTGGTCGAGGGGCCACTCGGATGGCCTTCTATGGGCTTTGGGTTTCCACTCACCTTGTCACTTTCTCAGACCTACTTCGTCTTCTTGTTTCCCTTGTCTGGCATGTAGCAGGTGCATTGGAAATACTGATATTCCCAACTCTCCAGCTATGTATAGACAAATGAAATAACTCAAAGGTTGAACCCCCTCCGTCTCTCAATTTTTTTTACAGGCATATTTAAAATTCTGGCTCATCATGTCCTTGATTCAGTGTCAAACCATTTTGCCTAAATGGCAGCTATTCAACCAGAGGAGGGCGGAATTGACCCTGGGCCCTGCCTCGACCTCCCTGTGGCCAGTGGTGCTCAAATCTGAGCATGCATCAGAAGCACCTGCAGGGCTGGTTAAAATGCAGACTGCAGGGCTCCACTCCAGAATTCCTGATTCAATAGGCCTGGAGTAAGGCCTGAGAATCTTCGTTTCTTACCAGTGTCGGATGGTGCTGAGGCTGCTGGTCTGAGTACAGAGGAGGTTCCAGCAAGAGAGAAGGCGGCTGGTAAGTAGACCTCAGTGTGGATGTTAGCAGCTGGGACTGTGGAGTGTGATAAAGACAGTTTGCTCCTCTGTCTGTAACCGGCTCCTTCTCCCCCAACTCCAGTGTCCAGCACAGACTCTCGCAGGGTGGAAATGAAGGACACATGAACCACCGAGGAGGACAGACTTGCCATCCCAGGCCCTCCTTTCCCCTCTGCCTCAGTTGTCATTGGTCCTGGGTGTAGGTGCAGCATGTAGGGTACAGGGACATGACATTGTGACAAAGGTGCTGTCCGCTTGCCAAGCGAGCTGCCATCTCACTTAGCCAGGAGCGCTGTCTTTTTCTGTCACACAAAAGTGCCCCAGGAGTCAGGGTGCCCTGATAACTCCACCCTAAATTGTTGGGTGGTCTCAGGTAGGGTGCATCCCTCAGTCCTGCTCTGCCAGAGGAGGCGACAGAAGTCCCTAGTATCCACCGAAATCATCTGTGAAGCTTTTAACAAATGCTGAGACCCAGGGATTTGGAGAAAAAGTTGATTGTAGATCATATTATTGAATCAATGTTGATTTTCCACTGTGGTATGAGAACTTTATTTTTTTTTTTTCAAGAAAAACACACTGAAACATTTAGAAGTAAAGGACGTGCAGCTTAAAGCCTGCAACCTAAATGTTTTAAATGTTTCACATGCTTTAAATGTTTCCAAGAACTAGAATGTTGTAGCAAGGGTGGTAAGAGCATTTGGGAAATCCAGGTTAAGGGTAAATGAGAGTTCTGGGTTTTGTGGGTTGTTTTTTTTTTGTTTTTGTTTTTCTATTTTTCAACTTTTCTCTAAACCTAAAATTATTTCAAATTTAAAAAAAATTTTTTTGAGTTGGGGTCTCACTGTGTTGCCCAGACTGGAGTGCAGTGGTGCAACCACTGCTCACTCTGGCCTCAAGTGATCCTCCCACCTCAGCCACCTGAGCAGCTGGGACTACAGCACAGATGTGCACCACCAAGCCCAGCTATTTTTTATATATTTTGTAGAGGCCAGGTTTTGCCATGTTGCCAGGCTGGTATCAAACTCCTGGGCTCAAGCAATCTGCCTGCCTTGGCCTCCAAAAGTGCTAGGATTACAGGCATGAGCCATCATTCCCAGGCCCCTTTTTTTTTTTTCTGAGACAGGATCTCACTTTGTCACCCAGGCTGGAGTCCAGTGGTAAGATCATGGCTCATTGCAGCCTCATACTCCTGGGCTCAGGTGGTCCTCCCACCTCAGCCTCCCAAGTAGCTAGGACCACAGGTGTGCAGCACCACGCCCAGCTGATTTATTTATTTATTTATTTGTAAAGATGGTGTCTCCCTATGTTGCCCAGGCAGGTCTTGAAGTCCTGGGCTCAAGTGATCCTCCTGCCTCAGCCTCCCAAAGTGTTGGGATTGCAGGTATGAACCACTTCTCCCAGTCAAAAACTTTTTTAAAAGGAAAAAAAAAATTACTCTAGGAGCACCACTAAGCACATGATATCAAAACCACACTGAGATACTACTTCATATGCACTAGGGTAGCCAGAATCAAAAAATCAGATGATAACAAGTATTGGCAAGGATGTGGAGAAATTAGAACCCTCATGCACTGCTAGTGGGGATGGTAAGTGGTGTAACCGCTTTGGAAGACAGTAAAGAGAGTCAGCATATGACCCAGCATTTCCATTCCTAGGTAGCTACCCAAGAGAAAGGAAAACATGTCCACACAGAAACTTGAACACACATGTTCACAGCAGCACTGTACATAACAGCCAAAAGGCAGAAACAACCCAAATGTCCATCAACTGGTAACAGATGAACAAAATGTGGCATATCCATACAATGGAATATTATTCAGCCACAAAAAAGAATAAAATACTCACTACAACATGGTGAACCCTGAAAGCATGGTGCTAAATGAAAAGAAGCTAGATGATTTCATTTATAAGAAATGTGTATAACAGGAAAATCTACAGAGAGAGAAAATAGATTTGTGGTTGTTTAGGGCTGCAACAGTGGGGAAAGGCTGGGCACGGTGGCTCGTGCCTGTAATCCCAGCACTTTGGGAGGATGAAGCAGGAGGATTTCTTGAGGCCAGGACTTTGAGACTAGCCAAGGCAACAGAGAGAAAACCCATCCCTACAAAAAAAAAAATTTTTTTTTTAGTTCAGTGTGGCTGTGTACACACATATTCCCAGCTACTCGGGGGGGCTGAAGTGGGAGGATTGTTTGAGCCCAAGAGTTTAAGGCTGAAGTAAGCCATGATCATGCCACTGCACCAGCTTAGGTGACAGAGCAAGACTCAGTCTCTTTAAAAATTTTAAAATGGTTGGCCAGGTGTGGTGGCTCATGTCTGTAATCCCAGTACTTTGGAAGGCCAAGGCGGGCAGATCACTTGAGGTCAGGAGTTACAGACCAGCCTGGCTAACATGGTGAAACTCTGTCTCTACTAAAAATACAAAAATTAGCAGGGCGTGGTGACGCACACCAGTAATCCCAGCTACACAAAAAGCTGAGGCAGGAAAATTGCTTTAACCCAGGAGGTGGAGGTTGCAGTGAGCCGAGATTGTGCCACTGCACTACTGCCTGGGCCACAAAGCCAAACCCCATCTCAAAAAAAAAAAGAAAAGAAAAAAATTAAATAGCAAATAAAAAGAATAGCTCAAGAGTGTGGGGTTTCTTTTTGAGATAAGGAAAATGTTTTAAAATTAACTGCGTTGGCTGGATGTGGTGGCTCACATCTGTAATTCCGGCACTTTGAGAGGTTGAGGTGGGCAGATCACTTGAGGTTAGGAGTTCAGGACCAGCCTGGCCAACATGGTGAAAGCCCATCTCTCTTAAAAATACAAAAATTAGCTGGGCATGGTGGTACACACCTGTAATCCAAGCTACTCAGGAGGCTGAGGGAGGAGAATTGCTTGAACTGGGAGGCAGAGGTTGCAGTGAGCAGAAACTTCACCACTGCACTCCCACCTGGGCAACTCCATCTTAAAAAAAAAAAATTGTGTTGATGGTTGTCCATATCCACGAATATACTGAAAACCACTGAAATGCATACCTTAAGTGGGTGGATTATATTTTATTTGAATCATATCTCAATAAAGCTATTTTTAAAAACTCAGGGGCAGGGGGGTAGTGACTGAGCATCCCTAATGTCTCTAATTTGAAGAGCCCCCAGGGACCCCAGTGAGCAGCAGGGCTGAGAACCACACACAGGCCATTTCTGTGTACCGACACTATGCAGATCCATATTTAAGCTACCCAGGTAGCCTAGACCCAGAGTAATGTCCGTAGACATCTAAAATTCAGCAGCACCAGGTATTTTATTTGTCTAACTCATAACCCATATTTAATCAGCCAGTCTGTGTTTCGATGGGCCACCACATTGTCTTCCTCAGTCAGGTTGGGAGTTGCCTGGCACAGGAGTCTGCCTTGCCCACTGTGCCCAGACAGCACCCGCCACGTAGCAGGGGCTAGTCTCATGCTACTTGAATTAAACAGATGCTTGCAGCAGAAGGTATAGTACTGAGGTAATGCATTTTTATCTTAACTTTCATTTACTTTCTTCCCTTAACATTGATTCCATTCTTGATGTGACTTTCAGCTGTCAGCTGTCTGCACTCCCAGATGAGGTGATGGCCTGGCACCAACGGAGCATTGCCCTGATGAATCATGGTCGAGGTACTTTTCCACTGGGCCAGCTGCCACAGCCCCTTCTCCATCCTTCCGAGAGCGCTGTCACCTTGCCTTGTAGACACTCATGTCTCTCCCACTGGCCTCCGCTGCTTTGGGGCAGTTTCTGGATGCCCAGGCCTAGTCCATTGCTGGCACCCAGTTAATTCTCTCTTCCTTTAAAGGGAGAAATTACCACCTTGAGGAATGAGGCCTGAAAGCTGAGTCTCTGCTATGGCATCCGCCTTCTTCTCCCAAAGACCTGCAGGTTGAAAGGAGGGGAGGGAGAAGTAGCCCAAAGCTCCAGGAAGACCAAGCCCAGCCGCTGTGATGATTCCAAGGAAATTCAGGAAATCCTTGCTAATGGCCAAACTTCCCGGGTTTGAGATGCAAAAGGAAGTCAGATCCCCAGGGTAGTGTTTTTACACTAAGCAAGAAATTGCAGGATATAAAGCTGTGCAGACCGCTGCCCCTAATTAAGAAAGCGATTCTGAGACTCCAGCCTGGAAGGAACTGGGCCACAGTGTTAACTGTGGTTAATTCTGGGTGGAGGGGGGATGGGGGATAATCTCTCCTTTTTATTTTCTATACTGGGGGGGATAGGCAGTTAAAAATCAAAGGAAGGAAACAAAGCCAAATCCTTTTCCATCTATAGCCCCTCGAGCTACTGCCTGGTCATGTTTTTGAAGCTGGGACTCCTCTCTCAGGCCCCACCTAACATGGCCTGGCTCCTTTCTGGGGTCACTCCTTGTTCCTCAAGCACTTCAAACTCAACCTCTCCTGCCTGTGAGCTAGGCATCTGGGCCTCTCCCCTTTCTTTATAAGCTCCATCCGTGACGGCCTACTGTGGGTCAGGCACATAGCTGGACCACAGGCTTCACACTGAATGAGACAAGAAGCTTGTTCCAAATCTATGTGGTTTTTTTGACATTTTTGAGAGCAGATGCTTTCCCACGCTTTCTAATTCCCTGTTACATCTATACATCTTTTCAAAAAGAGTCTTCAAGTCTTTTTAGTGTCCGCACATCGCTTATTCCCTCCCTTTCTTTTTCCCGCTTCACCTGCCCCAGTCCTCACGACCAGTGCTGCTGTTTCCTGCATAGCACACGTGGTGAACCCTGAAAGCATGCTGCTAAATGAAAGAAGCCAGGTACAAAAGACAACATACTATATGATTTCATAAGAGATGGGTATAACAGGAAAATCTACAGAGACAGAAAATAAATTCGTAGTTGTTAGGGGCTGGGAGAGTGGGGTGAGGTCTCTCTATAGAGGTGGCAATGCCCAGGATTGCTTTGAAGATGTTTAGATATCACAGCATAATTGGACAATAGTGAGGACAGTCTGGCATTGGTATACAGATGACAAATAGATCCATGCAATAGAAGGGAAGCCAAACCAGATTCCAACCTGCCTCCAGTCACCTGATTCAACAAAGTCACAAATCAATAGGGAGAGGATGGTCTTTTCAGTAAATGATACTGTATCAATTGACTTGTCATATAGAGAAAAAAAATTAGCTTTGGTCCCGTGCACACACAAGACAGAAAAGTTCCTTCAAAGTGGATCCTAGACCTACATTCAAAAACAAAAGCAACGCAGGGTCCAGGAGAAAGGGTCCAAGCAGGAGGATATTTTTATGACCTTGGGCTAAGCAAGAGATTCATAAACAGGACATAAAAACCACTAACTCCCAAGAAAAAATGACTGATAAATATGACAATTAAAATGAAGGATTTATGTTTATCAAAAATAAAAAGGGGAACCATCGACTGGGAGAACATAGTTCCAATACTTATATCTAACTGAGAATTTATATTCAGGTTAGATGACTCAAAAACAAAAAACACAAGCAATCCACTAAGAACAAATTCTGGGCAGAAGATTTCACGGAAGAGCTACAGATGACCAGTGACCTCAGGAAAACACGGATTAAAACAAGAAGACACGCCCACAAGGTCCATGACAGTTTTGAAAATGAAATGAAACCCTGAGGCTGCCAGAATTCTAAGGTGGTGTCCCAGATTCCCACCCTTGGTGTCCGTGCCCCACACTACCCACTTGAGTAGGGGAAGACCTGTGGATATAATGGGTGTCTCCTCTGTGATCAGGTTACACCATATGCCAAAGACGGAGGGATCTGGTGATTAAGGTCTCTAATAAGTTTACTTCAAGTTCATCAAAAGTGAGAGTGGCCAAGGTTGGCCTGACCTACTCAGGTGAGCCCTTTAAAAGAGAGCTCAGGCCTGCCCTGAGCTTGGAGAGATTTTCCGGCTAGAACTGAAGAAACAAGCAGCTGTGAGTTCTTCAGCTTCACAGAAACTAATTTGGCCAACAGTCATGTGAGCTCCATTAGAAATGCACCCCAAGCCTCCTCAACCTCTCCCATCCCCAACAGCACCAATCTACTGATTATCTATACATGATAGCAGGGCAGGAACTAGACTCTGAGCCCCATAAGTACAGACTTGTCTGTCAGTGCATTTCACTATCTGTCCCAGAACCTTGCACAGGGCCTGGCACATATCAAGAACACAGCACATTTTTATTGAGACAGGCTCCTTAAAGCTGAAATCTACAACCAATGGCCCCTAAATTCAGCAAAAAAAGGTTAATGTGACACCTGTGCTTTTATTACCCATTTCTACAGATAGAAGGGTTGGTTGTATGTGGCTATATCAGAAGTGAAATGCAGAATTAGTTAATAAAGTTTTCATCTGAATTTAAAGAAAATCCAAAATAAGATTTCCTTATTGCAACTTTGTTGGTACCATTATGGAGTAGACTGCACTATTCAAATAATCATTGCCCTCCCTATAGAAGAATTATATTAAGTTAAACAAAATACACTTGAGATATTCAATCACTTTTGATGTCATAAAATGCCAATCTCATATGATTCAACCTAATTCTTCCTTGCCCCTTTGATGTCCAAGCTGACCATGCCATTTTCTCTGGCCAATAAAATGTGATCTTTAGTGGCACATGTCACTTCTTAACAGTCTTAGTGAGTAGATGTTGGCCAGCATGCCTTTTCCCTCTGTCATGACCACCAGACATTTTCCAGATAGATGCTGTTCAACTTGCTTCGGTCTCAGAGTAAAGTGACAAAGAGCAGAGCCATAGCCAATCCACCTGGACATATAGCATAACTGAGCAATAAACCTGTGTCGTTTTAAGCGTCTGAGATTTTCATTACTATTGTATAACCCAGAATGCTCTATCAATACATTCTCTTTTATTTTGCCTTGCAATAGAGGTACACTGTGTGTGTCTGCCTCACTTACATCCCAGAGTCCAGCAACATTTCTTGTCCATAAGAAGCCCTTGAAAAATATTGATTGAATTTAATTAAGCACAGCGCTTTTTTTCTGCTGGGAAAAGAACTGGCTGAACACAACCAAAGACATTTTGTGGCATTTATTAATTCCTGTTCTACTTTTAAGCCTAAGGATAAGAATCACCCGTGAGCCAAGCTGTATTATGTCAGCAAAAATCCCAGAACAATTAAGCCTCCTTTAAAGCTGGTATGGAGCTGTTTCCAGAATCAGCAGGAAATCCAGTGCTCAGCGTGCCTGGTGCTAGCTCCTCCTCTGGGGGCCCTCATGTCACTCTGAGCAAGGCGGTAGGAAGTGAGAGGTGAGGTAGGACTAGATCTCGTTAGGACTTCATAGACCTGGGGTTATAAAGCAGTGAGAACCTCTCAGTAAAAACTGTCAGAGGTTTTCGTGCAGGGGAGTGACCATCTGATGTTTTAAATGTTGTGAAGGGTTACTGGCTAGAGAATAGATTATAGAGAGACAGGAGTAGAAACAGGGATAGAATAGAAATTCTCTCAGAAATCATAAATTACCAATTTTGACAAAAGAAAAAAAATTTAAGTAAACCAGTATCTATGATGAAAAAGAAATATTTATGGAAACAAAAATCACTTCTGGAAAAATTCTTGAAGCTAAATAGTTTCATGGTTGAATTCTTTGAAACTTCACATAAACAGATTTTATGTTCTTTCAACTGATACTGACCATGGGGAAAAAATGAAAAACTTCCCAATTCATTTTGTAAAGCAAGCACATCCCAATACCAAAACTTGTCAAAGATAGCATCCTTTCTCCTCCTGAAAAAAAAAAATCTACAAATCAAAATCACTTATGAGCACAGGTATGGAATCACTAAAGATAATATATATAAGCCCATCTGGTATTATATTAAAGAATAGAATATGAATAAACAAACGGTATAGTATTAACACTTGTGTTAATTTATCACATCATCTTATAAATTGCCAAAAAGTATCTAATACTTTATATCCATTCCTGAGGATAATTTATTTTGTAAACTAAAACACTAAGAAACTTAATAAAGAATATTTCAAGTCAACAGACAGCACCATACAAAATAACAAAACATGAGACATTCCCACTAATACCTGGCCTAAAGCAACAGCCTAGCACTAGAAATTCCGGCCAATTCCGTAAGAAAATAAGTAAATAAAAATTGGGAAGAAGGTAAAAAAATCATTTATTACAGATGATACCACTGTATTACCGAAAACACAAGAGAATCAACTAAAAAAAAACTAATAATTCAGTACAGTGACTAATATAAACATTAATTTATATAAGCATAAGTTTCCCTATAGACCAGCAATAAACAGCTAAAAAGTAATAGAAGAAAAATTTTGAGAACCAAAAATATAACTAGAAAAATTAAATATAATGAAAATATAAATCATATTAAATTTTTTTAATAAATAGGAATTTACTTAACAAAAAAAACAGGAGTTATATGAATAC
Source organism: Cacajao melanocephalus (assembly GCA_963573385.1). Classification (NCBI taxonomy): domain Eukaryota; kingdom Metazoa; phylum Chordata; class Mammalia; order Primates; family Pitheciidae; genus Cacajao; species Cacajao melanocephalus. The sequence continues at coordinate 8,028 of CAUYLG010060106.1, read as the reverse complement.
AATTACTGAAGGATTTAAATAAAGACTTGGCTCAGTGGAATGACATACTATAATATTCCTAGATGGGAAAAACATTACGCAACTGGAATTTTCCAACTCCTTCATCTGTAGATACACAAATCTCACCAGCTCACAGGCCCCTCCCACATAACAGCAGGACCTCAGCTCTACCTTACTGTTTCCTGGGTTATTTCTGACAGTCCCCAGAGTATTCCACATCCCACAAGTGCAGCAATCCTCTGCCCTTCCTTTGCAGTGATCCAACCCAGCTGCTGGCAAGCCCTCACACTGCCCCCAGTGCCAGTGGTTCATGGGAGAGGGGGACAGCCTTCTCCCCAGGGTGCTGCCAGACTCCCTCCTCCCATGCCCCCAATTCAGAAAACACTTGAAGCAGTGTGCTGGCAAATATTTAACAACCAGTTCTCTAGACAAAAAAAAAAAAAAAGCTTCTTATAAATTTTACTGATATAACGGTTATGTAGCACATGATTCACAAATTATATTCTCCTAAAGCCAGTGTGTGCCATCATTTTGCACAGCCTGCCATATAAAAATGGTTTTTACATTTTTGAATGATTGAAAAAAATCAAAAGAATAGTATCGCATGACATATGAAAATTATATGAAATTTAAATTTCAGTATCCACAAGTGACGTTAGTACAAAAACACAGCCTCACTCATGCATTTATGTATTGTCTATGCTTTTGCTCTGTAAGAGCAGAATTAGTCATTGTGACAGAGACTGTATGGCCTGCAAAGCCTAAAACACTATGTGGCCCTTTACATAAAAATGTGCCAGCCCCTCCTCTAGACAATCAAGAAAACAATCAAGCTCTAATTTGTAGCATTTGCCAATTTCCATGGTGTAAATAGTCCCACTGTGCCAAGGTCAAGCTTGCCATCACTGAACGTGGAATTAGGAAGGATGCATAGTAGTGTATCATTACATAGTATTTCCACCATATAGACAACAACAGATGTAAATAAGCATAGATCGTAGTAAGGTGTAGTAAAATGACTAAGAAATGATTAATTTTGAGTATTCATTACCTTTGCTCCTCATATAACTCATTTAATTGTAGGTTTACATAGTTTAATTTTTAATAATGGTTCTGTTTAACAACCAGCTTGAAAATTTAACCATTGGGTCTTAGGAGCCAGCCCCTGCACACCACTGATTTGGAGGAACCAATGGCATGTCAGGGATGGCAAGCCCTTGTGGCTGCTGTCTGCACCAGGTTCCACAGAAATGGGGACAATGCTCTTCTCTGTGCCCCATTCTGCCACTGATGTCCCGAAGAACAGCACTTCTTGTCTTCCCTATCTTCAAAATGCAGATTTTATTCACAGCCTTCTCTATCTTCAGAGCACCAATCCAACCTTCTTCCTCTCCTTCCATGTACACAGCCTCCTCAAGGCAAATCTCCTTCCTCCAAAGACAAACAATTATCTGGGAGAACCCTAGGTGGGAGAATCACCTGTCCTTGGAGTCACCAAACACAGCTAGTGCCACGGTCTGCCTGTTGGTGTCCTCCCAAAATACATATGGAACCTGATGCCCAATGTGATAGCATTTGGGAAGAAGGGCCCCTTTTGGGGAGTTATTGTCATGAGGATGCTACCTTCATGAACGCGATTAGTGCCCATATAAAAGAGGCTCAGGTGAGCTCCTTCACCCCTTCTGCCATGTGAGGGCACAGCAACAATGAGCCATCTTGAAGCAGAGAGCCGCCCTCCCCAGACACCGAATCTGCTGACACCTTGATCTTGGACTTCCCAGCCTCCAGAAATGTGAGCAATAGATTTCTGTTGTTTATAAATCACCCAGTCTATGGTATGTTTCTATAGCACCCCAAATGGACTAAGACAGCTAGACTCTGAGTTTCATCTCAGGTTTACAGGAACAAGCATCCTGACAATATGATAAACTTAATGTAATTCCAAGTTTAAAAGTAGAATTTTTTGGAACTCCAAAATAAGCAGTTGGAAGTTCAAGAATACTGAGAATAGAAAAACTTTCTATCAGATATTAAAATATAAATAATAATTACTAATATACTGTACAGAAATATTCATATTAGTGTTATAGAACACAGGCAGTGATTTAGGCAACTGTTTTCTCAGCTCTAAGGATACTGTGTAATGAAGGCCATCCTAGACGCATAGGAGAGAAGTTAATTCCTTACATGTAATAGATAATGGATATTTTAGGGCAGAGAATCTCAAACTTTTTTTTGAGACAGGATCTCACTCTGTTGCCCAGGCAGGACTGCGGTGACATGTCAGGGCTTACTGCAGCCTTGATCCCCCTCCCAGCCTCAAGCAATCCTCTCACCTCAGCACCCACTGTGAATAGCTGAGATTACAGGCATGCACCGTCATGCCTAATTCTTTCTAAATTTTAGTAGAGACAGCGTTTCACTATGTTACCTAGGTTCATCTCAAACTCCTGAACTAAGCAATCCTCTTGCTTCGGCTTCCCAAAGTGCTGGGATTATAGATGTGAGCCACCATGCCCAGCCTATCTCAAATTTAATGAGTGTCAGAATCACCTGCAGGTCTTGTTAAAACAGACTGCCTTTGCTAATCCGAGAAAATTTGATTCAGTAAGACTGGGATGGGAGCAGTAATTTGCATTTCTAGGAAGTTCTCAGTAATGTTGATGTTGTTGGTCTCGGGGACCACACTTTGAGAACCACTGCCTTAGGGGATTAGGATTTAACTTCTCTCACAGCAGATTTAAGAGGAGCCCACAAGGTGATTGTTAGCACCTGAAATTAAACATAAAACCAAACATGCATAAGTATGAAAGGGGCCCAGGACTCGCTGCTGAAACCACTGCATTGGTATAGTGCTTATATAGTGGACATTACTACTAGAATCCATTTGCATTTTGCTTCTTTTCTTATTTACTTCTCCTTTGGGACGATCTAATCAACAAAGAGCTGGATTTGGGCTGTTTTCATTTTCTAATCTCTTCTAAATTTTGAAGTCTTTGGCTTTTAAAAGGAACTGCCGTGAAAGGAGAAAAGCTATTTAGTCACCCCAAAGTTTAAGAGCAAAAGCTTAAAGTGAATTCCAGTTCCAATGAACTGAACTGAACATTGGTGTGGAAAGGGAAAAGGGAATCAGGTGTTTTGGGGTCACTATGGCTTGTGTTATGGGAAAGATGAGAAAGCAATTCCAACACCTCAAAGAGAAAGTGGCATTTTGGTGAGAGTTGAAGGATGGGTGGAATTAACAGGCAACAATCATTAGGAAAGTGGCATTCCAGGCAGAAGAAACAGCATGAATAATAGCAGGAAGGTGGGAAACTAGGAAATGGAAAAGTTTGGTTGAACTGGAGCACAGGGTAAACACAGAAGCACTGTTTGAGAAGGTGGATATGGAAGGGCCATGAACATAGGCTAAGAAGTTTAAATGCTAGTCACTAGGACAGTGTTTCTCAAATGGGGAACCTAGACAGGTTCTCCAGGCATTACATGTTTTTTACAAGAAATTATACTTTTTACATTAAATTTTGATAATTTTTTAAAGACTCCTAAATTTAATTTGGATGACCTCCTCTTACCTGAGTACTACTACTTTAATCTGGTGGTATGTTTGTGATCACATTGCTGCCAGGTAAAAGTCAGAAGATATCACAACTTGTCATATAAGCAATCTTCACAGTAGTTGTATATTTTGAGTTGAAGACAAACTGGCATCTGCAGTAATGTGTTTCTTTTTAAATAAGTTCTGTATATTGTGCTCAGCTCCATGCAAATACATTTAAAAACTTACATAAAATATATAATTTTCTAGGGATATAATTGATCAAAGCTGACCCCAGAAAAGATAGAAAGCCTAAGCATATCAATCTTCATAGAGGAAATGAGGAAGTTGTCAGTGGCATACCCTCAAAAGAGCACCAGGTCAAGAGGGTTTCCTAGGGAAAGTCCACTAACTCTTTAAGGAGTATAGAATTCCAATTCTTTTGAAGCTGTTCTGTAACAGCTTAAATTTTTTAAAAAACCTTCCAAGTTTTTTCTCTGAAGCTAGTAAAACACCACAAAACCTACAAAGACTAGAGCTACACAAAAGAAAAATGCAGAACAATATTATTTATATTTATGCAAAATTCCAAAATAATAGCAAACAAAATCTAGCAGATTTTAAAAATAACATATCTTGACCAAATGGGATTTATTCCAGAAATATAATGTTGGTTAATTATTAGGAACTGGATTAATAGCTTTCACCAAATTAATTAAAGAAGAATAAAAATATTATTTCCAAAGGTCATTAACAACATGACTTACACAAGGACATAGTCCCTTGACTGAGAGTCAGTAGGAACAATAGATGACAGTATCAGAACCACAGAGACTGGAAAACCAAGCCAATTTGCTAAGAAATGCAGAGGAGAAAAGGGGAAAAGGTTTAGTCCAAGAGGGCAGTTCTGAACTTCAGCAGTCCTGTAACTTCCCACTCCTAAACTCCTAAAAGAGGAGATCCTTTTTTCCTGTGGCTTAAACCAGTTTGATTGAATTTTCTACTGATAGCTGGAAATATCTCAACAGAGAGAGAGAAAAAGAAATTAAATTGAGGTGAAGGCTAGCAAGATGGCCAAATAGGAACAGCTCCGATCTGCAGCTCCCAGAGAGATCAATGCAGAAGTGGGTGATTTCTGCATTTCCAACTAAGGTAGCTGGCTCATCTCATTGGGACTGGTTAGACAGTGGGTGCAGCCCAGGAGGGCAAACAGGAGCAGGGTGGGGTGTCACCTGACTCAGGAAGCACAAGGAGTTGGGGAACTCCCTCTCCTAGCCAAGGGAAGCTGTGAGGGACTGTGCCATGAGGAATGGTACATTCTGGCCCAGATACTACACTTTTCCCCACATCCTCACAACCCACAGACCAGGAGATTCCCTCAGGTGCTTACACCACCAGGGCCCTGGGTTTCAAGCACAAAACTGGGTGGCCATTTGGGCAGACACCGAGCTAGCTGCAGGAGTTTCTTTTAGTGGCATCTGGAACACCAGTAAGACAGAACCATTCACTCCCCTGGAAGGGGGCTGAAGCCAGGGAGCCAGGTGGTCTAGCTCAGCAGATCCCACTCCCACGGAGCCCAGCAAGCTAAGTTCCACTGGCTTGAAATTCTCGCTGCCAACACAGCAGTCTGAAGTCAACCTGGGGCACTAGAGCTTGGTGGCAGGGAGGGGAATCTACCATTACTGGGGCTTGAGTAGGTAGTTTTCCCTTAACAGTGTAAACAAAGCCGCTGTGACACTTGAACTGGGCGGAGCCCACCACAGCTCAGCAAGGCCCCTGTAGCCAGCCTGCCTCTCTAGATTCCTTCTTTCTGGGCAGGGCACCTCTGAAAGAAATGCAGCAGCCCCAGTCAGGGGCTTGTAGATAAAACTTTCATCTCCCTGGGACAGAGCATCTAGGGGAAGGGGCAGCTGTGGGCCCAGCTTCAGCAGACTTAAATGTTCCTGCCTGCTGGCTCTGAAGAGGCCGGATCTCCCAGCACAGCGCTTGAGCTATGCTAAGGGACAGACTGCCTCCTCAGGTGGGTTCCTGACCCCCATGCCTTCTGACTGGGAGCCACCTCCCAGCAGGGGTAGACAGACACGTCATATAGGAGAGCTCCAGCTGGCATCTGGCAGGTGCCCCTCTGGGGCTAAACTTCCAGAGGAAGGAACAGTAATCCTTGCTGTTCTGTAGCCTCTGCTGGTGATACCCAGGCAAACAGGGTCTGGAGTGGACCTTTAGCAGACCTGCAGCAGAGAGGCCTGACTGTTAGAAGGAAAACTAACAAACAGAAAGGAATAGCATCAACATCAACAAAAAGGATGTCCACACAAAAACCCCATTGAAGGTCACCAACATCAAAGACCAAAGGTAGATAAATCCATGAAGATGAGGAAAAACCAACACAAAAAGGCTGAAAATTCCAAAAAGCAGATCCTCCAAAGGATCACAACTCCTCACCATCAAGGGAACAAAACTGGATGGAGAATGAGTTTGACAAATTGACAGAAATCGGCTTCAAAAGGTGGGTAACAAACTCCTCCTAGCTAAAGGAGCATGTTCTAACCCAATGCAAGGAAGCCAAGAACCTTGAAAAAAGGTTAAAGGAATTGCTAACTAGAATAACCAATTTAGAGAACATAAATGACCTGATGGAGCTGAAAAACACAGCACGAGAACTTCATGAGGAATACATAAGTGTCAACAGCCGAACTCATCAAGCAGAAGAAAAAATATCAGAAATTGAAGATCAACTTAATGAAACAAAGTGTGAAGACAAGATTAGAGAAAAAAGAAAGAAAATGAATAATGCCTCCAAAAAATATGGGACTATGTGAAAAGACCAAACGTACATTTGATTGGTGTACCTGAAAGTGATGGGGAGAATGGAACCAAGTTGGAAAACACTCTTCAGGATATTATCCACGAGAACTTCCCCAGCCTAGCAAGACAGGCCACCATTCAAATTTAGGAAATACAGAGACCACCAGAAAGATACTCCTCAAGAAGAGCAACCCCAAGACACATAATCATCAGATTCACCAAGGTTGAAATGAAGGAAAAAATGTTAAGGACGGTCAAAGAGAAAGATCAGGTTACCCACAAAGGGAAGCCCATCAGACTAACAGCAGATCTCCCTGCAGAAGCCCTAAAAGCCAGAAGAGAGTGGAGGCCAATATTCAACACTCTTAAAGAAAATAATTTTCAATACAGAATTTCATATCCAGCCAAACTAACCTTCATAAGCGAAGGAGAAATAAAATCCTTTATAGACAAGCAAATGCTGAGAAATTGTGTCACCACTAGGCCTGCCTTATAAGAGGCTCCTGAAGGAAGCACTAAATATGGAAAGGAAAAACCGGTACCAGCCACTACAAAAACATACCAAATTGTAAAGACCGTTGAAACTATGAAGAAACTGCATCAACCAACAGGCAAAATAACCAGCTAGCATCATAATGACAGGATCGAATTCACATATAACAATATTAACCTTAAATGTAAATGGGCAAAATGATCCCAGTTAAAAGACACAGACTGGCAAATTGGATAAAGAGTCAAGACCCATCAGTATGCTGTATTCAAGAGACCCATCTCACATGCAAAGACAACACATAGGCTCAAAATAAAGGGATGGAGGAATATTTACCAAGCAAATGGTAAGCAAAAAAATCTGGGGTTGCAATCCTAGTCTCTGATAAAACAGACTTTAAACCAACAAAGATCAAAAAGACAAAGAAGAGCATTACATAATGATAAAGGGATCAATGCAAGAAGAGCTAACTATCCTAAATATATATGCACCCAAAGCAAGAGCAACCAGATTCATAAAGCAAGTTCTTTCTACAAAGAGACTTCAACTCCCACACAATAATAGTGGAAGACTTTAACACCCCACAGTCAATATTAGACAGATCAATGAGACAGAAAATTAACAAGGATATTCAAGACTTGAACTCAGCTCTGGACCAAGTGGACCTACTAGACATGTACAGAACTCTCTACCCTAAATCAACAGAATATACATTATTCTCAGCACCACATCACACTTATTCTAAAATTGACCACATAATTGAAAGTAAAACACTCCTCAGCAAATGCAAAAGAATGACAATCATAACAGTCTCTCAGACCACAGTGCAATCAAATTAGAATTCAAGATTAAGAAACTCACTTAAAACTGCACAACTACATGGAAACTAAATAACCTGCTCCTGAATTACTACTGGGTAAATAATGAAATTAAGGCAGAAATAAATAAGTTCTTTGAAATCAACAAGAACAAAGACACAACGTATCAGAATCTCTGAGACACAGCTTAAGCAGTGTTTAGAGGGAAATTTATAGCACTAAATGCCCACAGGAGAAATCAGGAAAATCTAAAATCAACACTCTAATATCACAATTAAAAGAACTAGAGAAGCAAGAGCAAACAAATTCAAAAGCTAGCAGAGGACAAGAAATAACTAAGATCAAAGCAGAATTTAAGGAGATAGAGACACAAAAAAAAC
>CAUYLG010060103.1:0-10944 GCA_963573385.1 Cacajao melanocephalus | reverse complement strand
CTCCCTCCCTCTCCCTCCCTCTCTCTCCCTCTCCCTGTTTTCTCTCCCTCTTCCCCATCCCCCTCTGTTTCTCCCTCTCCCCCTCTATTTCTGTCTCACTTTCTCTCCCCTCTTCACCCTCCCTCTCCCCCTTCCTTTCTCCCTCTCCCTCCCTGTCTGAGGGCACAGCCTGGGCACTGGTTTGCGCTATGGCGAGCCCGGGGAAGACACAGGTTCCCTGCCACTGCGGTCACTGAGCATGAGCATTGAGGGGGTTGGTGGGAAGTAAACGGGGGAGGGGGGGACTGGGAAGGGGAGCCTTGGCCCGGAATGGGTCTGCACTCCAGGCGGAACTGCTTTCGAAGGGAGAGGCCTGACTCAGGGGCAGAGAGCTGTTCCTGGGCTCTTCAGAGTCCCTGCAGCTGTTAACAGCCCGAGGGCAGCAAGGCCTGTGGGGAGCGAGGCTCCCAGTGGGAAGGGCCCATCCCCCGTCTGCCTGTTTCGGGGTGCCAGGCTCCCAGCATGGTGGCCATGGCGGGGCAGGGAAGCTGAGGTGGGGTCACATAAGACAGTGACAGAGGGGAGACCCAAATCTCCTGGTCTCAGCTGGGAAGCCACCTCCCCATGTGCCGCCCCGGCCACTGAGGCCGGAGGAGCCGAACCCACAGGACAGGGGCGAACGAGGCCTCAGTCCAGCAGGCACAACCACACCACGGTGTTCTCAAGGCCCAGGGGAGGGAGCAGACAGAATCTCATTTTCTTCCTAGTGGAAGCTGGACCCCACTCTGACCCTTCCCTCTACCCCACCTTCCACACTCCTGAGAGAGAAACTCGCGGAGGGTTCTACTCACAGACGTGAAGAACCCAGGGGAAGAGCTCGGGGCCTCCCTGCTCCCTCGATGTCTCAGCCCAGGGAAGGCTGTAGGGCAAAGGTCATCAGGTAGTCACCGGCGACCAGGGAACATCACTGCCCACCCTCAAGCAGGCCCCTGCCAGCCTGCCTGGCTGACCCCAAAGGAGAGTGCAGTGGACTGGACAGTGGGTTTGAGGGCGATGTGCTCGGGTCCAGCCTGTCCCGAGAGTGGGCTGCCGCTGGCCTGGCGTCGCCTCTGTGCCCACCTCCCGGCAGAAGGGTCCTCGGTGCAGCCCCACACCCTGCACCTCAGTCACTTGAAGCTGGGCCCAAACAGGCAGGGGTTTTCCCATTTCCAGGCTGCCTGCTCTGTGTCTCCAGGGAAACCGCCCCAGCCTCTGCCAGCGCTGAGGAGGCAGAGCCCGGGCCGGAGAGGAGCATGAGCCCTGCAGCCCCTGATGCTCCGGAGCCGCGTCCCCAGGCACTGTGCCCTCTCTGATTCCTGCTCCCTCCTGGGGCTGAGCCTCCCCTGCCTAGGGTGGGGGGCCTCCCCCGAAGGCAGCCTGTCCTCGTTGCCAGTAAAGCTCTCTGTGGGGGCCACCACCCCAGGTGCTGTTTTTTCCTTGGTTGGCCTGGAAATCCCCTAACTTCTCACTACTTGCTTCTAGCCCAGACACCTGATTAGGGTGGGCCGCACCTGGCTTCCAATTCACGGGAAGTGAAAGCTTCAGTCCTCGTCATTGGCTCAGGGGCCGCTGACCAGACAGGACTCAGAGGGTCTTCAGGCACCCAGCCCCAACCAGGGGTGGGGCAGGCTCTGGCCCTGTCATTTTCCCATCCCAGGGGTGGGAGGAAGCTCCGAACCTCATCCCTGCCCCACCTGGCCCCCACATTGTCTGCCCTCAGAACCCCTCAAATCCGAGAACCCCTCCCCAACAGAGAGCAGTGCTGGGGTCAAGCCTGTGGCCCTGACCACAACACTCAGTGGCCCTCCCTGTCCCCTGAGGCTGCCTGCCTGGCCAGAGAACCCCTCTGCACTGGGACCACCCTGCTCACCTCCCTGGGCCACCCCAAGCCACCTTGGTGTCTGGAATCGCCTGGAACAGCCTGGAACCTCAGACCCCAGGGCTTGGCCCATGTTCCCCAGGGTGGCTGCTTCTCCAGAGGGAATTCAGCTTTTCTGCCAGCCCTGCCACCCTTCCTACACCCCTGTGGGTGCTGCAGGGGGGAACCCCCCACCCTCCTTTTCCCTGAGGGAGGCTGACGGCTCACTGGCTCAGCAAGGACTTCTGGACATCCTCTGGGCCTGGAAGGGACTGGCACCCAGGAAGGGGCCCGCCGTGAACACAGGGTCCTCCCCTCTGAGTCCCAGGAAGGGAGCGCACCACTTGTCAAATGCAGTTTCATGGAGGAGTTTGCTCAGAGGCCGAGGGCCGAGGGCTGATGGGGGAATGCGGAGGGAGTCGGTGGCCGGCTGGATGCAGGGTGGGGGAGGGGCGCAGAGTTCTCCCTGTCCCCTCCCCACATCTCTCTGCCCAGCTCTGTGCTGACCTCCACAGCCAGCATCCCTGGGCTCCCACAGCCTCTGGCTTCTGTTGGGCTTGACCGAGGAGGGAAGAGGGAGAGTGGGGGCTTATTCCAGGCTTCTCGCTGCTCAGTGGCTGTGGCTCCATGGGTGGCGGAGGACTGGCGGGGAAAGGGCTGCTGTAGACAGAGTCTGGGGGCCTCCCCAGGAGGGGATGTTTGTCTGGGTCCTGAGTGATGGGAAACAGGTGTCCACGCAGAAATCCAGAAATGCCACAGGCAGGGGTGAGCCTGGGCTTCAGGGAGCAGTGGGGTCGGGGGCAGGAGCGTGGGCCAGCAAGGTGGCTGATGCCTCTAATCCACTGGCCCAGGTGATCCTCCCAACTTCTGGGCTCAAGTGATCCGCCTGCCTCAGCCTCCACGGTGCTGGGATTAGAGGCGTCAGCCACCTCGCTGGCCCCGTGGCCCTTTAACCTAGAGTGTGGTCATCCTTGACCTGCACACCCCTGTTAGGGGCATGACCGTGTCTGAGCTTTACTTGCAGGCAGGTCCTGAGCTGAGTCCCTGCAGGGCGTCTCCTACACCACACTCCATAGCTGCAGCCTTGGAGCCCTGCCATGGAGAGCAGCTGTCCCTGTCCCCTGGCGTGTGTTGTAGGCTGACCCCGCCAGGCAGCAGCTGCTGAGGGGGCGCTGCACCCTCCACCCTAGTGAACCCGCAGCCAAGCCCCTCAAGTGCTGGCGTCCCCCAAGGGCAGCCAGATGTCCTCCAGGAGCACCTTGTCCACCTTGAGCTGGGCAGGAGGCAGCACAGACACAGCCCCACAGGCGCACAGCGGGCAGGAGAGGACAGGGACTCCTGTCTTCCCGCGGGCCTCTGGGGGCGTCCGCCACTGCTTCACAGGGTCCGCACCTCCCAACCCCTGCCCCCACCCAAGGGAGCCTGAGAACCCTGGGTGCCACAGTTTGTGCACAGCATTGAGAGACCCCAGCCCTCCCGGGAGCCTCTGCAGCTTGCTGGCACAGTTGCCTGCATGGGGGAGAGGAGGCACAGAACCCCTTGTTCCGCTGGGGCTGCCTGGAGAGCCCGGGACTCAAGAGACCGCCACAACTCATGGGTCCAGGTGTGGTGTGGCTCCTGTCACACCCACAGGCATGAGTGGCATGGAGGGGGAGGGGAGGGCAGGCGTTCTGCAAACTGTGAAGTGCAGCACATCCCGGCAGGTGGTGGGAGTGCCTTTGCCACCCTCGCCTGCTTCTGCTCCTCGCGGGGTGAGGGGTGGCCGCTCCTTTCTCCAGAGCCACCTGCAGACCCTGATGGGTCAGGGCCTCCTGCACTGGGCGTTCTGAGAGCATCTGGGGCTGTCAGGCCGGCAGCGCTTGCAAAAGCCTGAGCCTCCCTCCTCCCCTGCCTTTCATTAGAAAACCCGAACAGCCACATATTTCATTTGAGAAATAAATATTCATTAAAATCATATAATATGGATTTATGACTGCATTTGAGGGGAAATTAAAGGAATAAATAACCATAAGTCTTTGCATTTGTTGTCCTCAGGCGGAAATGCCTCCAGCTCAGTTTCCAAGCTTGTTTAAATGAACTTGACACACTTGTTAGGAAATATGCTTAGTTTCAGCCGCTCTAGCATTCTTTTTTAGTTTAAATTTCTATGTAAAACACATGGATTTAATGTTCTGTTGAAAGTTCAGCAAACTCAAGGTAAATAACATTCTTAAGCAACTTTTAAGGGATTCTGCAAAGCTCTGACACAAATGGCATGACACTGCCCCTCCCCCAGCTGGAGTAGTTGGCGGGGACCCTACATGTCAGAGCTTGGGTGGGGGTCACTGCGGGTTGGCACTCTTAGAGCACTGAGGAGTTCCACTAAAGTACCAGGAATAGGTGTTGTGGGCTGAATCCTGGGTCCCTATGGGGTCAGAGCAGCCACCCTGGATGGGGCTCTGGTCTGCAAATTACAAGTGCAGCCCCTGCCTCACCCCCACCCCAGGCAGAGGCTCCTAAAGGGCAGCGCTGGGTGGGAGGTGGGAGTGGGTAGGAAATGGCTTTCACCCCGGGAGAGCTCATTCCTGGACATCAAGCTCAGGTGTCCCTGAAAGGTTTCCAGGATCAGGTGCCTGAGGGGTCCTGAGCCCCACGTCAGACAGAGCCTGCTCCCCACCCTGATGAAACTGACCCCCGGCAGGAGAAAGCCTGGCCAGGTCCAGAGCCCAGACACCCCCTCCCGCCAACTCATGCATATCTGGAGTCCTGACCTCGCAGAGGAGTTGACATGAAGCTGCTGAGTGAGAAGGGGCAGCGTGGGCCTGACATCCGCCCATCAGCGCACACCTGATGCCAGGGCCGTCCCTAAATTGAGTTGGGCTTTGAAACACGTTCTCTGCCAGCTGCTCAGGCAGGGGAGGGAACCGGTCAGCTAGTCCTCAGTGGGAAGACCACCCCCTTGTGTTGTGGGACGCCGTGGGCTGGGACGGGAGGGGTGTGAGCGCTGTGTCCTCCCCACGCCTGCACTGCGCAGCACTCGTGTTCTCAGGCTGCACAGCCCAGGCCCCAGGACGGGGCTCCTTGTCTCCTAGCCTGGGGGGTGGGAGAGGAGAAGGGGGGCAGTGCCCTCTCCCTCTTATTCAGTGTTCCCACAAAGGCCAGGTGAGAGTTTGCCGCATGCCGGCAGCTGTTCTGGGTTCTGGAGCCCTGGTGGAGAGCTGAGGCTCCGAGACCCTGCCCTCTCAGAGCCCCTTCCTGCACCAAGAGGGTCCACAGTCAGTCTCCAGCCTAGGGCTCACAGACGCCCACAATCAGCGTCCTGAGACCTGGGAGGGACAGCAGAGACAAGAGGGTCCTCAGGCCCAGCAGATTCAGATTCACCAGGGGACCTGGGAGGGGAATCATTGCAGCATCCTGGATGCTATTTTCCATCAGGCAGCTTCAGGGATTTCTGGTTGGGACCACCCTCTCCAGGAAGACAGAGCTTCCTGACCATGGGTCAGTCACCTCGCCTCAGCTTAACCCTTCCCAGTGACAGGGAGCTGACCACCTGCCACAGGACAGTAAGAAACCCCTTCCTTCCCCTGTCACAGGTCAGCCCAGCCTTGCGACTGCACTGCCTGCTCCTCTGCTCCCTCTGCCCCCCAGGGCAAGCTTTCCCTGAATCTCTCCTCCAGCCAACACCTCCCCACCAGGCTGCTCCTGCCCCTGAAGTCACTCCCGCCAGAGCAAGTGCCCAGGGAGTGCCAGCAGCTCCAGCTGCTGCCTCCCCCAGGGGCCTCTGCCACCTCCCAGCTGCAGCCCTGGGGCAGAGCAAACCCCTTGGGCCCACTCAAGTCAAGTGTCAAGCCACCATTTTGGCAGCTCAGATGGGAACCATTAGCGGTGAAAGGAGTTTCTGCCAAATGTTGTTTGTCTTTTGCATGCTAATCAGCTGTAATTGTTAGGTCCACATTTGTCATGCAAGGAGAGAACAGAGTTCCTGAAGCCTGGAGTCTGCTGCTCCCCAAGGCAGGGTCCCCACTGGGGTTCAGGAAGCCAGTGCTTTACTGTTCCAACCTCAGGATGCTCTGAGGCAGGAGGCCTGCTTGGCATTCTGGAAACCTCTTCCTCTTTCTTGATGTCCCAGCTCCTCCTCCTCCTGCAGCTAAGCTGGCAGTTACAGCAGCACAGCAGAGGTGACACTGGTGTCCTGAGTCCCCGGGCTGAGCCGGAGGTGACCCCACAGCAAAGCAGAGGTGACAGTGGTGTCCTGGAGTCCCCAGGCTGAGCCAGAGGTAACCCAAGAGCAGAGCAGAGGCAACAGTGGTGTCCTGGAGTCCCCAGGCTGAGCCAGAGGTGACCCCACAGCAAAGCAGAGGCAACAGTGGTGTCCTGGAGTCCCCGGGCTGAGCTGGAGGTGACTCCACAGCAGAGCAGAGGGGACAGTGGTGTCCTGGAGTCCCCGGGCTGAGCTGGAGGTGACTCCACAGCAGAGCAGAGGGGACAGTGGTGTCCTGGAGTCCTGCTGAGCTGGAGGTGACCTGCCCAGCAGGATGCTGAGGTCACGCCAACACTCAGCAGTGAATGTCTCCAGTGCAACTCATCTGGTGAGGGGGCGGGTGCAGGCAAGGATGACACAGCTTCCACCCCTTGGTGGGCCCGGAGTTCATGAGGTGGGGGCAGTGCTAAGGATGGGAGCTGTGGGAACAGAGGCAGCCTCCTGACCTGACCACCGAGGCAGGAGCTGACCCTAACCCCGTTCCCACACACACAGGCAGGTTCCTCCTCACAGGCAGAGGATGCAGCCTGAAGGGAGAGCAGAGAGCCCACCAGCCTCCCTCCCAGGGCCCTGGACCAGGCCTGCCCCACCTGCCAGTCCTTGGGCTCAAACCCTGAGGGCAGCTCATGGGATCCCGATCTGGGGGTCCTCAAGGCCAGGCTATGGGAAGGAGCCAGAAGCCTTCCTGGCTGTGGCCTGAGGTCCAGAGAGGGATCAGGCTCAGGCAGGGGTTTCCCATGGCAGCTGCCCCTCCCCCTCTCAGGGGGCTCAGAGAACAGGGGCCCCCTCAGGCTCCAGACAAAGAGCTCTGTCTCCTTCAACAGAATCATCCATCACACAGGCTCATGACCAGGCTGCGTCGCACAACCAAAGTGCCACTGAAAACAGAAGAGACCCCACTAGACCAGGGCTAGAAGCACCAGGCGGGGTGGCTGGTTATGCCTCACAAGGAAAGAGATTTTGTCTGAAACAGGTTCAAGTGTTGAAGCCTCAGTAAAAGAGTCCTGGACTGAGGCCTCGAGACCTCGAGCAGGAGCTAAGATAACTTGCAGGCTGAGGATACAGGATGGGGTAGGGAGTGACCCCAACCAACCCAGGCTGCTCTCTCACAAACCTTCACTGACCTCTTCGAACAATACAGGACCTAAGCAGGGCTAGAGAGACATCCGGGTCAGTGTAGACACACTTGGGGGTTTAGTGAGACACACAGGTCAGTATAGACACACCTGGGGGGTTAGGGAGACACACAGGCCAGTGTAGACACACCTGAGGGGTTAGGGAGACATGCAGGTCAGTGTAGACACACCTGGGGTTGGCATAGGTGGAGTGAGATGCTGATGGTCAGTGGGTGCTTAGCCTAAGGGACATTGTGGTGTCCAGGTCCTCACAATGTGTCCCTGCTGGTTCCTTTGTCCCACCTCTTAAGGCTCCGCTTGCCCCCACACTCCACCCCACGTGTACCCTGACTTCCCAGCCGCCCTGTGTCCTTCTCCCCTGGCACTGCTTCCCATGGAAAGGCCCTCCCTCCTCTACTGGCTGCAATGCTGCACCTCTGTGCCCGGTTCTCCCATTTCCCCAAAGGCCCCTCTCTCCACAGAGATGCCCACCTGTGCAGACCCCATCTCTTCAGTGCCTTTGCCCTTGGGCTTCTGGTTGGGTTTAGTCCATGGGAGCCCTGGTGAGATCAGAGGGAGGGAAAGCATGAGGTCTGAGTATGTATGTCCCTGGGTCCCAGTGGGGTCATGGTGGCTGCTGCAGACTTTGAATCTTCTCTCTCCCTGTCTCTGTTTCCCTTTCCTTCTCCTGGTCCAACCCACAGATGCCACCTTCACTTCCTCTGGCCTGGGGGCTGCGGCACAGGCCTGCTGTTTCCAGCCTTCCTCCTGTGCCCCTGCCTCCTGCCTGCGCCCTCCTTGGCAAGTGTTTTACTAACGCTTCTCGGCCTCCTGGCTTCGTGTACCATCTGTGTCCTGCCTGGATTCTGACTCATGCCTACCTTTCAGGGCCCGGTTCCAGTCCCCGCCTTGGGATGAATCCCGTGTCAAGCGTGTAAACACATGTGCATTGTGCACGTGTGTATGGGATTCACAGACGATTACTCTGAACTTTTGTAATTCTGTTTCTACCTCCCTCGCTCATGAGTTCCCTCTTGAGAGTGGAGGCAGCTCTGTCTCGTTTATCTGCAGGTGTCAGCAGGTGGCCTTGCCCACCCTAGGCTCTTAGTAACAGCTGTATTCCCTGAGCGTTGGGGAGCTGTCTGAAGCTCTAGCCCTGGACTTTTCAGGACCCTGGAGAGGTCCACGCAGGTGTGGGAAGCTGGAGGTCGCTTTATTCAGGGCAGAAATGGGCAAACAGAGGATCTGTGGGCAGCTCTGGAATGAACATCTCCGCCTTCTGCTTTGGACAACTGCTCCTTGATGTCTTCAAACCTCATAGGAGGAACAAAGTCTGACCCAGGAAAAAGCTCCACTGGGAAGTCTGGGCAGCTGGTGTTGTCAGCTCTGCACAGCCCCATGCCCTTCCCAGCACCAGGACAGACAGGCTCCCTCCTCCTGTGCCTCCAGCTGCAACATCTGACCGCTGGGGCCAGGTCTGTCTGAAGGTTTCTTTTCATCTACACACAAAGTTTTTGCTGTGACCTTTTTCCCCAGCACCGAGTTTACAGGAAGTATGCTTAAATGGGGCCAGCATCTCTGTGTTTAATAATTCAACGCTTGTGCTCACCGTCAAGCCGAGTAATTTAGTAACAGTGGGGAGTGCAGGCCACCTTCCACCAGTAGCTCATGTTCTGCTTTGACTTCCAGAGCACACAGGCGGGCGAGGACACTGTCCTTCCCAGCAACAGCTGTGACTTTTACATGGCCATTTAATGCTCCCAGTTAATATGATGGCAAGAGGAAAATTACTTGTGCTGAGAGCTGTCCCTGCCACCTATAAATTCCTGGGGCATTCGCCATATAAACGTTACCAAGGAATGCTGCAAGCTCCTCGTAATGATCCTGGTGACAAACGGCTCCTGGGCGCATACTCTTCCGTGCCAGCCCCGAAGATCTTCCCAGCTCTGTCCCGGGAAGGAGAGATCGAGGAGTGGCCCCAGTGTGGCCTGAGGACATGTTCCCCAGGAGTGGCTTGCAGACCACCTGCCTTAGAAATGGCTTGGTGCGGGGAGGGTAGTGCTTCAGATGCACGTGTTTGTTCTTCATCCCTGTCCGGAGCCGGACGCTGAGATGGAGGCTGCTTTTCCCACATTCCCAGGGATGTCCGTGTCAGCCGCTTTGGGAACATCTGACGCAGGGCAGGCGGCCAGGGCTGGGACCCAGGGGACTCGGGTCTGCCCTGTCCCTGCAGTCTTCCCTGCGATGGCACGCTGCTCACTGGGCTGTGCCCTTGTTACTGTGAGTGCCTGTCAGGGTCATCTCTGGGAGCTCTGTTTGCAGATTCAGGCAGCTCTGAGTCCATTTCTAGGGGAAGAGAGGTAGTGGCATTGGGGAGAGAGGAGGCATTGGAAACCAGGGACAAGGATGACCCCAGGCCACAAGCCCAGGTGTGCAGGGGGTGGGGTGTCTGGGTCTGGAAATCTGAGCCACCTGCAATGAGTCTCCCTCTCTCCAGGGCTGGGTCCCTCAACAGTCAATCCTGTGTCTGCGTTGGTGCAGAGGCTCCTCCAGGCAGCAGGCAGAACCCTATGGGGAGCAGAACTGGCCCAGGTGCTTTGCAAGGAATGGCACAATGAGGCTGCTCTCAGAGCAGTGGCCAGGGAACAGGGATCCTGTAGGGATGCGGGTGTCCCAGGAACAAGTGAGGGAAGGAGGTGCTCCTCCCTTAGACTCCGGGACAGGGAAGGAGGGGGTGTCCTGGCCATAAAGGGATGGATGCTGCTGGAACCACTGATACAGCAAGAAGGGCTAGGGGGCAGTCACCAGCTTCCCCCTTCTCCTTTCCCAATCTCCAATTGGGGGCTCCCTTGGCCAAACTCAACAGAAATTATTAGTGGCATCTGTGGGGAGCAGCCCCTACGTTCAGTCTCTGTAGTGAGAGAGCAGAGCTGAGAGGCAGCACGTGGAGAACCATCAGCAGCGCCCATCAGTCAGCGCTGCCCTGCCCAGCTCCCCTTCTGTCTTGGGGGCCAGAATGTGGGGGGCAAGCGTGGTGTGATATGGAGGGTGAGTGTGGGTGTGATATGAGGTGTCAGTGTGAGTGTGATATGGAGGGTGAGTGTGGGTGTGATATGAAGTGTGGGTGTGAGTGTGATATGGAGGGTGGGTGTGGGTGTAATATGGAGGGGGTGTAGGTGTGATATGAGGTGTCAGTGTGGGTGTGATATAAGCTGTGGGTTTGGGTGTAATATGGAGGGTGGGTGTGGGTTTGAGATGGAGATGGGTGTGGTTGTGATATGGAGGGTGGGTGTGGGTTTGAGATGGAGATGGGTGTAGGTGTGATATGGAGATGGGTGTGGGTGTGAGATGGAGATGGGTATGGGTGTGAGATGGAGATGGGTGTGGGTGTGAGATGGAGATGGGTGTGGGTGTGAGATGGAGATGGGTATGGGTGTGATATGGAGCTCCACGTGGGAAGAGCCAAGGCCCCTGTCCCATGCATCACCCCACCTTTTTACCCAGCACAGGGTCACAGTCTAAGTCCCTTCTCTCTGACTTCCTCTCCAACCTGCAGTTCCCTGTCCATCTTGGCCAAGTTCATCTGACTTGCAGATGGGGAACCTGCCTGGTATGAATCCTATCGTCCCCAGGTCAGCACTGTGAATCTGTCAAGGCCAAGAGCAGAATATTCGGCTGCGTTTTTCCACAGTACCCACATTCCCCCAAGGAAA
>CAUYLG010060102.1:0-23445 GCA_963573385.1 Cacajao melanocephalus | reverse complement strand
GGCTCCTCCGCCGGGAATCTCCTAGTCTGTGGGCAACAAAAATTCGTCTGAAAGTGCGGCGTCCACTCGCTCTCTGCGCTTTCACTGGGAGCTACAATCCTGAGCTGTTGTTAATCGGCCATCTTGGATCTCTCTCCGTGTGTCTTCTTTTGAAACTTGTCTATTCAGGTCTTTTGCCCATTTTTAAATTGGGATACTTGTTTTTTTGCTATATAGGTGTTGGAATTCCTTATGTATTTTTGATATTAACCCATTATCAGATACATAGTTTGCAAATATTTTCTCCCATTTCATAGCCTTTTGTCTTCACTCTGTTGTTTCCTTTGCTGCACAGAAGCCTTTTGGTTTAATGTAATCCCATTTGTCTATTTTTGTTTTGTTTGCCTGTGCAGGTTACAGATATCTTAAACAGAACAACCCTTCCTCTATTTCCTTGTAAAGACCATAGCAAAAAGCAGAGTACATGGTGGGTACACAATTAATACATGTTGGTTAATTCCCTCTATAAAAGAGCATTTATTTAAAACCATAACTAATCCATGAATAATAATTTTAACCTATGTCCTGCTTTGAAATAGGGGCTTTAGAAGAGAGAACTGGAAGCAGAAAATTCCTTTAGTGTACAATCCTTTGGGCTATGTCAAGCTTGGTTTTGGGGCATCTGCTTAAATGACACCTTTCTCCTCAAAACTCCTGATGGTGCATTCATCACACAAGTAATACTCAGTAAAGGCTATTTCTTTTTCCTCTCGAAGCAGCTATTAGATTTGCATTAGAGACTAAACAGCCACTATGCCCATCCACTGTGCTCTTTTGCTCCTGCCTGTTTTTGAAGTATTTTCAGTAATACCATGGGTTGTTGAATCTTACTTTCTCTGGAGTCAAGTGACTATATTATGCAAGGGCAGAAAAGGAAAGGGGAGAGTTTGATGTAAACACTGTGGTTTTTCAAAAGAAGTCAAGTTCTTTAGAGAAAGGGGAGATAGCAATGGGAAGTGCTGCTCAGTGTGAAAAGGTGAGATGCTGAAAAACAGCGGAGCCAGCAATAGGTTCTGTTTGCTTAGCCTTTGATGAATGAAAATTCTGTTTGTATTTGAGTATGACAGAATTCGAGATGGTCATATTTCAGCTTCATAATGTTCTTGAGAGTGTGGCTGCATTTTTTGCATCTTTTTTTCTTTTCATCTTTGATGTCCAGCTGGTATGTTGAGACAAGAGTATCATTATGGAATTGGATTGAAGAGCGGCACTAAATTATTCTCACTCAGAACTTGACCTTCATCCTAAACAGAATAGATTTCATGGGAGGGATCAGGTTGGAGAAGATATAATTTAATTCTGCCATGGGTCAAACAGAAAGTTAAGTCCTTTAAGTTCCTCATTCTATGATACTGCTTAGTGATGTTTTTGAAGAAAGCAATTTTTAATATTAGAATCATTTTCTCTCTCTCCCGCATTTATTTAATTACTTTAATACACAAGCCAGGCTGGTGTGGTGGCTCATGCCTGTAATCCCAGCACTTTGGTAGGCTGAGAAGGGCGAATCACGAGGTCAAGAGATTGAGACCATCCTGGCCAACATGGTAAAATCCTGTCTGTACTAAAAATACAAAAATTAGCCAGGCATGGTGGCACATGCCTGTAGTCTCAGCTACTTGGGAGGCTGAGGCAGGAGAATTGCTTGAACTCAGGAGGCAGAGGTTGTAGTGAGCCAAGATTGCACCACTGCACTCCAGCCTGGCGACAGAGCAAAACTCCATCTCAAAAATATATATATATATATATATATATTTTAAATTCATTTTTCTTGCTAGCATTTCTTTCTGCATCTTTTAGGAAATGGTCAAATTTTAAATTTTAAATTTTAAATTTTTGGTGAATTAAATGGAAAAAATTGTATTGCTTCTATTTTGACATGCCAGGTGACAAGTACTTAGTACTTCAAAAATGTAAGCCTATGGTTTCCCTGTTTAAAGGTTATCGGGAATCAGATGTATTTGTTTTCCTCTTTCTTCACCTCAAAACAAGGATAACAAATGAGGATTACTGTGAGATTTTCTTCTGTACCATTTTTTAGGTTTTACATAACCTTGTTTTGTGTGCTTCCACTGAGAAAACCTCAGCATCTCTTCCTTGTAGCATTTTCTTTACTGAGCCCTTCCTTCAAGAGGAGTTCACCACTATCACTGAAGTCAGATTTGCCATGTCCGCAGTATGACACTATTGTGCCTTTTTCTCCTAGAAGATAAATCTTATCTCTGGTGGGAAGACTCACTAGCTGTTAAGAATGCTAACCTCCAAAAGGCTATTGCTTTGGATATTTTCTTTGCAGAGGGAGTCCTGTCTACACATTCTTCTCATTTCTTTAATTAACATATATTATTTTAACTTCTCTCCAGGCATCACCAACTCTTGTCATTTTGCCTTCTTTTATCTCCTATGTCTGACGTGTTCAAAATGAAGTGTTCCAAATTGCACTAGACATCCTAAATGAGGTTGGCTTGCTGTGTTCTTACCCATAAGCAGCACCTCCATGTGAATCTCGGTGTGGTGCTGACCTGTTATCCCTCCCCGTTTCTCCTCCTGACACTGTCTTCCTACTCTGCACTCACTCTGCAAGTTTAGATTTAACCTTTTGCCAGTCATTTTCAGCCCACCCAACTTTTTGTTCAAGAATGGTTCTTAGTTAACCTTCTTCCAGCTTTTGTGTGTTAATTTGGGATGGTCTAAGAACTGCTTCCTTCAAATGTGGCCTGATTGACTTGGTGGGTAGTTTCATGTTGAAGGAGATGATAACTGTCGGTGTTATGCCGCCTTCCTATAAAACTGTAGATAATTCATTGGGCTACTTGCCTTTGGGCATAGTGCATATAATGGTGTAGACAAATTTAGGAGTGCTTAATAGCATAATTATATTAATTTTTCTGGGTTGCTAGAGGTCACAAAAAGCTAGCAAGCCCTGAGCCAATTCCACTATATGCTTTTATATAACAAGATAATGATGAAATAACTGTCTCTAGCATTCCTGTGACATGCAACTATAGATACAGTATTTAAAAGGGTCCAATGAAGGGAGATATCAAAGGCACAGTTTTCATCTCCAGGATTGCACCATAGGTCCCCTGACCCACATAAACCTCAGAGGCTCATAGAGGCCAGCAGTCTCAACTTGCCACCCAGTAGTTCAGTTTTTGAGGGCAGAAACTTGATTCTCTGCTCTGCCCCTGTGGCACTTGGCACAATGCTTTGCACCTGGTGGCCATCCTTTAAAACTTTGTCAAATGAAATGATGAGTTCAGAGATTGAGGGAGCTGTACATGCAGCACAGTATGTCCCTGGCAGAGCACATGAAACAACTTGCTTCATGGCATGACTGTCTGCAGCTAGAAGCCAGACCCTCTGCTCCTGTTGTGGCACTCATTCCACTGTATCTCAGTACCACTCCTGGTTTCATCACCACCCCAGTAGACACTGGGTCCTCCCTAATGTTTCTCCAAAGAAGTTAGCCTAGTTTGCAAAACCTTAAATATGTGACTTCACACTGGTTGCCATCCCATGGTAGCAGGCTATGTGTCTGAAATCTATCTTGAAGACATAACCCATTGAGAAATATGGTTTGGAATATATAGGTATTCCATCTTTTCCATTCTCTTGACTTATGTCACTACCATAGTAACACATATCCCTTAAGAAGCAGTGGGCACCATTGTTGGGAGAGGTTTAATGGGGATTTTTTATTACTTCTCTGTGGATTCCATTTTTAAAAATCACATGGGCTGTTGGGCTTATTGCACTCTATTACCCTCTCAACACGACTAAAAGACCCAGAAGGATCCTCTCACTCCTGACATCAATCAAAGATTCATTCTCTGATATGACAAACATTTTACTGAGCTTCTACTTTGTGCCAACCACCATTCTAGGTCCTAAGAATCTCTGCCCTTGTAGAGGTTATATTTTGAAAGGTAAAGGTAGACAAATATATAATCCAGACTAGTTATTTCATCTTTTCTGTTTTTTCTTCACTCTTAAGCTTGACTTTCCATTATAATTAGTGGAGCTGTCTATATTGAATGTGTCTCTAGACATAAAAGACTAAGTGACCCATGGAAGAAAATGCAATGGCTGACGTTTTAGAGAGAGAGGGAGAGAAAGAGAGAGAGAGAGAATATGAGAAACTTATAAGCAATAAAAGCGCAAGCCAGAACTGGATGCCATGTTTAGAGAAAGAAAATGAAAAAAACTTTAAAAAATTCTCTTTTATCTGTTTTACCTTGTCCTTCAGGAAGACATTTTCAAGACAGGTAAAACTTAGTGCCTGCTACATACCCTGTTGAATTAGGTAATGTGTTTTCTATTTGTGGGCAGTCCCCATATTAGTTATTTGGGATCTGGGATTGGGGATTTCTCTCTCTCTCTCTCTCAATTTAACTATTGGCTCATCAAGTTTGAATGGGGAAAATTTAAGCTAGATGTATGGTTGAGGTCATCAGCTTATAGATGGTAAGTAAAATATTTTTTTGTTTTTTGAGACAGAGTCTCACTCTGTTGCCCAGGCTGGAATGCAGTGATATGATAATAACTCACTGCAGCATCGACCTTTTGGGCTTAGGGAATCCTCCTGCCTCAGCTTCCTAGAGTAGCTGGGACTACAGGCATGTGCTACCATGCCTGGCTAACATTTTTTTTTTTTTTTGGTAGAAATGAAGTCTTACTATGTTATCCAGGCTGGTCTCCAACTCCTAGCCTCAAACAATCCTCCTACCTGGGCCTCCCAAAGTGCTGGGATTACAAGTGTGAGCCACCACACCTGGCAATAATTAATGTCTTAAGAATGATTGTGTTTGTCCTGAGGTAATGAGTGTGCAGTGTGAGATGTGAAAGGGTTGATACAGATTCCCTGTGAACAGCCGCATGTGAGGATATGGGAAAGAGATCCTCAAAGAGACTGAGAAGTCAGTGTGGAATGCAACCAAAGCGAAGACACTTTTAAGAGTTAATTCTATAAAAGACTGAAGAGCGGTCAACAAAGCTACACACCAAATGACTCCATTGAATTTAGAAGAAATTTCAAGTGAGAGGGCCAAGGACCTCTGAAATAAGCACAGCAAAATGAAAGGAATAGAACAGCAAGAAGAACTAGCCATGAAAAGCGCAGGAGGGATGGGTTAGAGCCATGCTTAATGCCTCCTATAACGTTTCCGATACGTGTGAATAGGTTGTTTTTGTTCTTCCGAGTAGCGGTTCAATGAAATCAGAGATGGCTCTCACATTAGCAAGCCTCTCCTTTGATGTAGCCCATTTCTGTGGGAAATCCATTTCCGACAGGAGACTCTCTTGTGCTCTGTTGAAAATCAGCCTCCAGGAAACTCATATGGGAATTCTGAGGAGAAAGGAAAAGCTTCTAGGGAGATGTTTTGAAATCCTTTGAGCTGCGTATAATCAGTGCAAACTTTACATGTATATTGACTGTACATTCAGAGCACTTTAAGCAGTAAAGACCTCAAAGGCTGTAGTCCATTATGAGAACAAACAGCGATTTAAAGCAATATTTTCCCAGAGAAAAGAAATCAGGAGGAACAAAGATGCTGGGGTTGGGGCTTTTTTCCCCTGTTCATTTGTGAGAAAATGTGCTTTTGATTGATATCTAGAGAAGGCTGTGTTCAGCATAGCTTATTTTTGACGGTTAATGAATTTGCAGAATAGTAATTTAAAACATTTGGGGTGGTTCCTTCAGGCACTTTTCCCAATACCTCTTTTATTCTTTCCAATATCTGGAACATGAAGACAGAGAATGAAAATAATTGCACTCACTTTCCTTTGCTCTCTTTCCCGTGAATCTGACTACCAGCAAGACCTTCTATTCTCATGAATCCTTCACTTTCGTTTTTAGTAACAGGGCTGGAACTTTTTCTGTGAAAGGTAAGAGCATGCTGTCCTGTAGAAGACAGGGCCCATGACACATCCAACATACTGCTTTTTGCATCTTTTTCTTTGAAAAATTCAACTACAGCAGAAAAAATACTCAGTTTCTAATTTGGATCAATAAACTGAAATGAAAACATTATGTTCCCCCATTGGTGCATTTTTTTCTTCATGTTGGTATTTGATTTTTGTGGTCACACATTTTGCATTGGTGGTGTTTGGTAGCAACATGCTATGCAGATAAGATGCTGCTGAGGACTATCAGACCATGGCAACTTAATAGCATCTTGGTAATGTGTACAGCTTATGTCTGCCCAGATTCACATACAGCATAATTTCCTATGCTACTTAGAAAAATAAAAACAAGAAGCAACACCATTATACAACAAACCACTGATTTCAGGCTTCATTTACAAACAAGTAATACACTGCTGTTAAATAAACATTAAGGAGCTTTCTGTTACCCTGTTATGGTTGAAAATATTGGTCATGTAATAACCGAGATAGTCAATATATTTTTGTTCAATTAAGACAGTGATTTAATAAGAAATTAGATGAAGATATTATATAAGAAAAATATGTGATAAAGTAAGAGAATACATCATTGCTTAGCACTAAAATATGTTACCTCTTTAAGGTGCTGCAACTGTATTTCAGATACTGTCCAATTTTCATGGACATTGTTACCAAACAGCATGACATCTCAAACACGTTGGAATCTTCAAAACCTGCATAGCCTTCTCTTTTGCTCTGGTTTCTGTTTTACTATCAGCAAACCTGAAGAACAATGAATATTAGTAATGGGTTGACATTTTTGAAGGTATTTTGTGTGCCAGGGAGAATGCTGGAGATTTTTAATATATTATCTCTAATTCTCACAGTAATATTCCTATTGTACGAATTAGAAAACTGAGGCTCAGAGAATTTAAGTAACTTTCCCAAGAGTATGTAACTCATAGTGATGAAGAAGAGATTCAAATGCAAGTCCACCTGCCTCTAGATTTAAGACCCTTTCCACTGGACCAATTTCGTCAGAATCTCTAGGGGTATACCTTTTAGGAGATAGCCTTGGAAATTTTAACATAGAGCTTTGGTTGGAAAACACTGCATTTGTACCATTTTGTCTTTCATGAGCGCAAGTAAATAAATCAGCTTTACTAATGTAGTTTATTTGTGGAGACAAAGTGATATAGGCTAGCAAAAGTAGGAATGTCTTCATTTTGCATTTTCTTCAGCTTTCTGTTTGGGGTTGCTCCATTCCTTATAACAAGAGGAAGAAATTATATATTCTATGTGCAAATATGTGTGTATATGGGACTGTTGCTATGTGTACCTCATTCATGTCCTTAAGAATGAGAAACTATTTAAAATGGCAGATATGTAGATGAAATGTTTATATAGAAAGGTATACAGAAAATGTTGAGCAAAACTGTATACTCACTGATAAAAAGGGTTAAGGAAAAAGAAGCGATATGAATATAGACTGTAATATATAGTTTCTGTGTGCATGAGTGTGAAAGCTCTTTGAGTTCATTATTTTAGGAACTTAAAAAAATTAATTAAGAGCAGAAGTCACTGGACTTGACCATTGGATATTTAATCTCCTGGCTCTTTAACCAGAAATGGTAGAAGGCCCCTTCTTTTCTGGGTGGTGTAGGATAAAGAAGGATTTACATGTTCTTTTCTCCCCCAGCATCCTTGGTATTTGAAGTGTAGGTCAAATAATACTGTCCAAGAAGCTGGCCTGTCTTAAATATGTCACGATTTGTTAGCAAAGATGATTCTTCATCTAGAATGTTTAGGGTATTTTTTTTCATTGGTTGATACAGTTTTCATAGTAGTGGAACATCTTTTCCCACTTTTCTCTGCTCCCTGTGTGGGCTGGTGAACCCCCAGCTTAGTTCTATTGGCATCCTTGCTTAATAATCAGCTTGCCTATACTCTTTATTTTGCCTGCAGATCAAATCCTACTTCACTCCCTTCTGCCCCCACTTTATGGCCTTAATACCCGTGATTTTTTGCCGATGCTTGAGAACTTAGCTATCACAACAGCAGAGGCTCCCTGTTCTCGAATACTCATCATTGCCACCAGCGCAGTTGGCTTGGAGGTGCCGAACTGTGTTATAATGTTAATTTATAACATGTCGAGGTAGGGCGATGCTTCATGTTACTAGGTAAGGCTAATATAATCTAATATTATCTTTATCTCAATGTTTATCATTTTAATTAACTATCGGTTATAAGGAGATTCTAATTTCCCATCATTGTAGTGCATATTCTTTTGTTACACAGTGGGGAAGCATTACTACTAATAGTTAATTAGACCCTCCTAGTTATATAAGTTAATCTGGGAAACTTAGAGTGTTTCCCAAAACTAGACATACAAAGATTTTAATAGATGAATGGGATTTATTCTGTGACCTCAACTAGTGTAGAGTTTAGAAAAGTACACGGCCATTATCAGGGCTGGAGCGAGTGATGTGATTAATCAAAGAGGTATTTGGCTGAGGAGTTACAAGCTAATTTAGAGTCCCTCTTCTTTCTGCACCAGACCATTCATTGTTTCTATTAACTGTGGGGTAAATGGGAATTTCAGGGTAGTGAACAGTTCCACCTAGTCTCTTATTCACTAAGAAAGACAATGCTCACAAAGAATTTGAGCAATCTTCCAACTTCTTCCAGCCTTCTCTCTGAAGGTGGGTTTTTTCAATAAATCCAGGAATCCAGGGACCTGAAATTGGTGTTTTCCTTTAAAGACAGGGGCCAGACAGGGATAGAAGAGGGTCTCACAGGTCTCTAGGCAGTTGACTAATCTCTTCAGCAAAGAAGAAGGATGGCCTAGACCTTTTATAATTTTCTTGGTGTCAGAAGTATAGCTCTTGGGAATAATTTTAACCCCTACCTAATCAAATGTTGACTTCAACCCATAAGGTCCTTTTATGTTTCTTTGGGGGGATTGAGGATATAGGGATATGAACATTAATGTTCTTCTCTAACCTATAGAGGAAGAAATAAAGATAAAGCAGGTGCGACTCCAGTACAAAGAATTTTCATGAGAGTATTTGCAAATATTACTTCTTTTTTAAAACAAGCATGCAGATATCTTAGAAGAAGGGGCACCTTGGCCTTTGGTCTTCCTTTCCTAGAATAATGGTTTTAACATTACTCCACTGTGTTCCTAAAGGAAGAAAAAAGCAATACAACAATTGTGCTAATGGGATTTCAAGCTGTGTGGGCACCAGAGGATAGTGCCAGTTGTAGATGAGTTTACTCATGGAAGAGATAGGGGGAGAAGCTAGTATGATGGGGTAAGGGAGGAGCAGAGCAGGACAGGGAGAAGCAGAAGCTGCAGCCAGAGTCTGAGAATAAGTAGGATTTTTTCCCAAGATAACTCTTTGGGCTTCCGGACTATTGGCCTTCACCTTCCAATGTTTTGAGTTCTCTCACAGGCATGAAATCCAACAAAGCTGATAAAAAACAGCTTAAGTAAGCAAGAGGCATGCGGTACTGTTAAGGTCCCTGTGTCTGCTTTTCATTGGATTTTCTGTTTGCTTTCCATTTGGCCTGTTTGATTCCCTTTATATTCTGGGCACGTAGAGAAATGCATATTTTTGTAGTAGATCTGTTCTATCTGTATTTGGGTTTGCAGGAGGGCATGCCATTTAGAAAAGTTTTACTTAATACGGGTGATAGTGAGAGAAAAAAGACAACTTCATGTTTGACGTAGTAGCCTTGTTTCAATGACATTTAAAAGATGGATGTTCACCATCATGCATCTTTCCAAGCTAAGAATCCAGCATATCTTGAGAAGATGAATGGATTCAAGAGGCTGGTTAATATGTTATCTTCGTTTTGCTGCTGGCTAACAAGGGAGAAATATTACAACTTGGCCAATAGGTTGTCCTGCTCTTGTTTTTATGTTGATGTAAAGTATCTAATATGCTGAGCACTAAAAATGTCCTGTGTTACTTTAGTTCCTGGAGGAAACTAAAAATAGAATGGAGAGGATGAATGAAACATAACCAAGCCTTCTTTAGTTCCTTTCCTTCTTTTCTGAATATATCAGAAATATCTTTTCACGTGACCTACTACATAAAGATTCCTAATGTCTTGTTTCATGCCCTTGGATGAGGTACTCTCAGCTAGAAATAGTGTGTTCAGTGGCTTCAATTCTATGGTTTTCTCTCAGAGGCTATCTGAGGTGTGAGTTTAGAGACTTAAAGACAGAGCTGAGTTGCAAGAAGGAATTCTGTTATAAGAACAGGACTTTGAATTATGATCATTTACATTTGGTCAGATTAAAAGGACAGGGGGACTTTGAGATAGTCTGTCTTTTGCCTTTGAAAGCTGTGGAAGAAATAAATTGCTGACAGATTGGAACCATGGTGATAATAACAAAAGTCATTTGACTGTTGTGCTGTCAAAACAATGTAAAGTTTGGGAAAATATTCTGGAAGCATATGGAAATATTAGGACCATTTTAAACATTCATTTCATGTCCTTGCCCAAAGCATGCTATAATACATAGCAAGGGGAGAATATACTAGAGTTAGCATGTAATCTTTTGAAAGTAACAATAAAACAAAATCAAACTGTCTTGAACAACAGAGGGAATATATCAGCTTGTGTAACTTTAGAAGGTCAGAGGTAGAGCAGGCTGAGGCGGTATCTGTTCCAGAGTCATTAGGACTCTGACTTCATTGCTCGTGATTCTCTTGGCCCCGCCTTTGCTGGTATTTTGGCATCATTTAGAGTCTGGCTGTCCTCTCTGTAGCTAAGGGCTGCAGCAATTTGAGGCATCCTGTCCGCATGTGGTCCTGTCCAGCCAAGGTGGATATGCCCTTGTTTCTTATTCCTAGAAAGAGCCTGAGACTCATTCTGCTCAGTCCACTTGGCTGGCTTAGATTAGGACACATGCTCACTCCTGGAGATGGGGATGGAGTTAGTATTTCCAGAATCGTGCAGAGTCTCCAATGTAAATAAGAAATGTCAGAAAGCTGAATGGATGCTTGGGCTGCAACCAACAAGTGTCCATGATGACACACTGCAATTAAAATTCTTTTAAGTTTCATAGGTCAAGGAAAGAGGATTTCATGATCATTCTTTTCCCATCATTTTCTGTTAGAACATATTTTCGATGATTGTTAATACGTAATTATCTATGAAATTCTTCAAGATACCCAGAGAAGCCAAATTCCCTACTTTACGCTAGAGTGTAGTATGTTATTTCATAGCCAGTGCATCACCTTGCTTTTTCCCTTAACTCTTGTTGGAATGGAATCCCATTTTTTCTTACTTAATACTCACTGGAAAGAAAGAACAGCTGGCCTAGCCATTCTGTATGATATCCTAAATCTGTTTTCATATCACTTTTATTAGCTTTGCCTCCTGATGTCACAGTAAGGTAATGGCCCTTGTGTTCTGCGGTCCCCAGTTTACAGATTTGATGCAGGTTTAACTGACGTATCAGAGGTCATACTCTGAATTCCATGAAACAGGTAATATGAATGGCTATAGCTCCAAAACTGTAGCAGATAGCAAACTGCAGCCCATGGGCCACATCTGGCCTGTGGACTGTTTTTGTAAATAAAAGCTTATTGGAACACAGCCACATTACTTTATTTATATATACCGATGACTGCTTTCAGCGCTGCAGTAGCAGAGTTGAGTAGTTGTGGCAGACACTGTATAGCCTGAAAGGCTTAAAATATTTACTGTCTTGCCCTTTACAGAAAAGTTTACTGACCCCTGGATTGAATGAGCCACATTCTTCACTTTAAAAACTGTGAAAGATTTTACGGCTGGATATTGCTCTTCCCAAGCCTCTCTGGTTAGGATTTGTCTTTCAAAGTGATCAAAGAATGTTGGAGATATAAATAATCTGAGAAGATTCATCTAGTCTGGAATGTCTTCCATTCCACAGATAAGAGACTGAGCCCCAGAGATATCAAGTGACTTATACAAGCCTCCACAGCATATTAGAGATAGACTAGAGTACCCTTTATTTCCTAACCAAGGTTTGTGTATTGGAAGAGTACCTAAACATACTGCCACCAAAACAGGATCATTTTCTCTCGTGCCTCCTCAGGGACCTTATTCTGTCAGTTGCCTCATCTTTTCTGTATTTCTATTGCTTCCTCTCCACCATCCTTTCAAATTATTATTAATAGAATACTCAGGACTTACATATTGTAATAAAGACATTGCCATCACCTATTTCATCTAGATGTAATACCATGCTTCTTCCCTTCCCTTCATTGCCCCAGTGGCACACAACTCACTATTTTTACTCCCTCAAGTTCCATTTTAAATTCAGTTCTTTTAAAACTGTTCCAGCTAGAGTTACAGACAAATCTGTGGGATGATATGTAGTCTTCATCTGTCTTAATTTTATGTAGCATGAAGACTCTTGACACCACACACCACACGCCACACTTCATGGGAGGCTCCTTTTCTCTTGTTTTTGAACCCTGATTCTATTTTGCTTCTCTTCCTACCTTCTGATAAGTCTCTCTCCCACGTGATTCCTTCTCTGCCTATCTTGTGTTTTCTCAGGTTTCATACTTAGAAGCTCTCCTTAGCAATCCTATACTTTTGTTGTGGCGTCTATGACTGTCTATTGAACTGATGAATGTCTCCGAATGTAGTAGTAGAATTAATACTCACCAACTCTCCTTCCAAATTACTCCTCTCTTTGACTCTTCATCATCCTCCTCTTCATTCTCATGACATTTCAATACCTAATACATACTGAACACTTGTTATCAAGCAGGTTCTGCACTGAGATCTTTTGAAAGTGGAAGAGCACTTTTAAAAGATTGAAATATTATTTTCAACTTAAAAAAATCAACAAAAATTTACCAAGTAAATACATTCAGGTAAGCAGCAACCACATCACAAAAGAAGATTACCAGCATTTTAGGGGTTTCTTTAATGCTCCCTCCCAGTTACTAACCCGCTACCCATTGATAATCATCCGGACTTTTTAACATTTATTAGTTTAGCCTGTGTTTGCGTGTTATTTAAGTTGAGTCATACAATACGTACTATTTGGTATCTGGCTTCTTTCCTCAATGTTATGTCTGTAAGATTTGTCCATCTTTGTGTGTGTGGTTGTTGATCGCTCACGCCCATTACTGTGTAGTGTCCTATTGTATGAATAAATACAATTTATGTATCTGTTTTTCAGTTGCGGAAATGTTGCTTATTTTTAGTTTTTTTGTCATCACAAGTAGGACTATTAGGAAATTTTCATATATCTATACCATTCAGTACCCATACATACACATTTCAATTGGGTCTAATCCTAAGAGTGAAACTGCTGGGTCATAGAACATACATATGTTCAATACTAGTAAATATTGACAGTTTCCCAAATTATCAGTTTATATTCCCACTACCAATCTATGAGAGTTCTTGTCCATGTAGTGTATATTCAAATTTACAAAGCGGTGACACAGTTACAATTTTATTGTTATTTTGCATTTTAATGAAATCTGAGTCTTAGGCAAGATAAAAGACCAATGTCATGTACTACTTGTTATACCCCAATGTAGTCTGACCCCAGAGCCTATGTACTTTAGCAGAGCACCTAAGGGAGACAGTACAGTCATGAGTTTTTAGTTTCTCTTTCTGGTTGGGTCAGTGAAGTCCCTTCCTCATCTCTCTTCTCTGTTTATCACTACCGACAGAAACTAAAAGCAATGGCTACAGGCTGCTAAAAGCCTAAAACAAATCAAAACAAAACAAAACAGAACAGCAACAACAGCAGAATAAGGTGGCTTAGGCAAGCTTGCAAACCACTCTCCTTTCTTACTCCTCTAGGTTAAGGATGGCATTATATACAGGTTGTCCTCTACAGCTTGTTTCCATAAAGCCAAATGCCAGCCCGATGTATGTCACCTCCTATGGTGGCCAACAGATGGCGCTAATGGTGGTTTGAAACTTGTCACTAGGGGATTTTGAGCACATGAACTCAGATATAGCCTCTTAGAACTAACTGGTCTTTCCCTATAATGGTCTGAGCTAGCCTGAGAGCTAGAGGCTTTAGGATCATTCCTCTCTCCCACCCCACGTAGTTAAATCCCAAATCCCGTCCATCTTAATCAGAAATAATTCCTGATATGCACCCCCCTCCATTCTCTCCTTCCTCTGTGTGCCCTCTCTTCCTGTCCCTTTCTTAGCACTTATCATAGCTGGCTATTTATGTACCTGCATTGTCCTGCTATGCTATGACCTCTTCAAGGTAGAGACTGGGTCATACTCATTCTGTGTCCCAGGTGTCTGACAGTGCCTGGCACAAAGAAGGTGCTCATGTTGGGGACTGAATAAAGTTCTCCTGGCAGAAGCCCAAAAAGTTCAAAATGACTGTTCTTTCCTGTGGTCACAGAAGCTGAAAGGGCATTTGACTTGCCCTGTCTGCTCTGAATGGTCTGGTATCGTACTCAGACCTATGGGAGATCAGGGCTCATTATCACACAGGCTCCTGGCCAACTGTGTGTGGCTTATTGGTACGTTCAATCTCTCTTCTTCCAAAAGATGAAAGATAGAACATGATACAAGCTACGAGATCATTTTTTTTAAAAAGAAATTTGGGTGGTTGTCATAGCATTTCTGGTGTCAGACTGCAGATATGACCAAGCTGTCCATTTACCCTGGTTCAAATTGAATTGCTGGTAATTAAGGATTGGGAATGGGGTTAGGTCAGTCTGAGATCAGACAGCAGAACCATTAAGGACAGAGATATCCCTTTATGAGAAATAAAGAGATTATTGGTTATTAGACTGTATGTTTGTGGGCTAGGGGTTTGTTTTTAATCACATACTTTTATACACTTGGAAGAGGTTAGATAAAAACATTAAGCAGGTTAACATTTTACAAATATTTTATTTCCCTGACCTTTTTCTACCTCCTTCCCACAGTTATAACTTTTCTTTGTCTTTTCTTTTCTTTTTTTTTTTTTTTTTTTTTTATACAGGGTCTTGCTGTTTCGCCAGGTGCCAGGCTGGAGTGTAGTGGCCCGATCTTGGCTCACTGCAACCTCCGCCTCCCAGGTTCAAGCCATTCTCCTGCCTCAGCCTCTCCAGTAGCTGGGATCACAGGCACACGCCACCACGTCCAGCTAATTTTTGTATTTTAGTAGAGATGGGGTTTCACTATGTTGGCCAGGATAGTCTTGATCTGTTGACCTCATGATCCACCCGCCTCGGTCTCCCAAAGTGCTGGGATTACAGGCATGAGCCACTGTGTCCTGCCCAATTATAACATTTCAATGTTAGTGTTGATACTCTCTCTTTCTAGTATATCACTATGTTGGGTTAGGAACCAGACTGCTTGAGTTCAACTCCTGGTGCCACCACTCCTATATATGTGATCTTGGGTAAATTACGTAACCTCTCTGAGCCCCAGATTTCTCATTTGTAAAGTGAGTTTACTATGATAATAATACCTTCCTCATAGGGGTGTAATGGAGGTTAAATGAGTTTTAATACATCTAAAACACTTAGAAGAGTGCCAGCCCATGTTAAGTGCACTTGGTAAATATTGGCTTTTTTTTTTCCTTAAATCACACCAGACATAGCTGTTTTATGAAAGCATTTCTACAGTAACCATAAGCAAGTTCATTTATTATTATGTTTCATGTTGTGGTGGCTCGTACGGGTGAAAAAAGGCCAAATGTAAATGAACTTATATTTAAACTCTTTTTTTCTCATCATATTTTCTGCACTCATTATATCAAATGAGCAGAATCCTATACTCTCTACACAGGTCATCATAATTCCTTATGTTTGCATTGCATCTTAACATTTATAGGTGACTTTCACTTATAAAATTTCACTTGAATCTCTTAGAAAGCCTTGCAAGATGGACAGGGCTTTTTTTTTTTTCTTTTTTCTTTTTTGTGATGTAGTCTTGCTCTGTCTCCCAGGCTAGAGTGCAGTGGTAGGATCTCGGCTCACTGCAGCCTCCGCCTCCTGGATCCAAGTGATTCTCCTGCCTCGGCCTCCCAGGTAGCTGGGATTACAGATGCCCACCACCACGCCTGGCTAATTTTTGTATTTTTAGATGAGACGGGGTTTCACCATCTTGGCCAGGCTGGTCTCAAACTCCTGACCTCACGATCCACCTGCCTCAGCCTCCCAAAGTGCTGGGATTACAGACGTGAGCCACCACGCCTGGCTGGAAAGGGCTTTTAAAATACTCATTCCTATGTTATTTAAGAGGTAAGAAATTTATGTCTTACTGTAGGAATTTTGCAAGGTCACAAGGATAGTAAATGACAGAGCTGGGATTGCCGTTCTTCTTGTCCCAATAGCTCACTCATGGTCAGGGTCCAGGATCTTGTGGACAAACATGCACATGAGGGAAGTTGGTAAGCTGCAAGTGGATGGTGTGTATGTCCGTTAGTAAAATGTGTGGACACGCAATGGCTTCTACCCAACACAGAAATTAGGTATTAAAAACTTCACAGTAGGAGAATTCACAGCTGAGGACATTATTTCAAAAATAAGGGTGGGCAATAGACGTCCCAAATGAGTCTATGCAAGGTTTTAAAATTTGATATTACTAAAGTAACTTAAGACAGCACCATAAATTAGGACAATATCACTGAGAGTTTACACATTTTTAGTGAGTAGCAAGGTAATTCCAGGATCCCCATTGCCAACATTTGCAGCATGTCACTTTTATAGTTTTTGTTTGTTTTGCAGATATTGGCATAGCATAGAGACACTGCATTCTCTTTTCTGGGTCTACTTTGACATCTAAATGTTCAATGCTTTTCTGATTTGATTACTCAAAATTATTGATTGCTGCACGTTCTGGGACCTGCATCTGTCAGCTTCTCTTAGACACCTTCAAGATTTCTTCCTTGGCTCCAACACAGCCAGAATCCAATACTAAGGTTCCAGTCTCGTTTCGCTTGCCTCCTTGTCTCACTCAAGTCTTTAAGACCAGTCTTCCTTTTCTGTTATTTTCTGTATCTCCTGTTAACATTCTCAAAACCCAGAACATCGTTATTGATTTACCTTTAGAAGACTGGCCTAGAACTGAAACCTTCACTGTTTCAGAATAAAAGTATGGGTGCCACAATTTTGCATAAGGGTTCATTCAATTCAGCTAAAAAGTATGCATGGAGTTTCTATGTATGCTATCATAGTTCCTCAGGAAAAATCCCTTTGAGGGCCTGGAACTTTGGGATTCATCCAGACTCATTTGGATCCAGTTCGCTTTTCATGGGAAGCTCATGGAATAAATAAAGTATAGCTATTGTTTACTGTTATTAATTAAGGTCTCCGAAAATTTTCTTTTTTCAGCCCCACCCATCACCTTACTAAAGCTGAACACCTGTGCTACCGAAAGCCTCTTGATAGAGCTATGGTTTTATTTGAAAAATACTAGCTAGCTCTGTAGATATTTCCTTGTAGGAATGTTAAGGAGAAATATGTCCGATTGTACTGCCAATCAGTCGAAGGGATTTTGTAATTGATAAGCACCCCGTACCCATGAGTTCTGACTGGGGATAAATAATAAAAGCATCATCATAACCTCTTTCTCTCTCTGTTGAAATAGTGTAGTGCTTTAGGACCCAGGCATCCATTTTCTCACCTGCAGCCAGAGGGACACTGACTGTTCTCAGATCTTATTCTCTCTCCCCAGTTGCTCACTGCCTCTGGGAGTTGCTTTGCCCAAGGTTGTGATTGCTCCCAGGAGGAAAGGGCAGAGAGCATCCAATAACCTTTTATCTAGCACACCGGTGCCCAGCCCCTCACTTCAGTTTAAGACAACTGTAAAGGACCTTGCAAGCCTCCACACTTTCCACTGAATCCAGAGACCTCTGTTGAGAGTGTATCACAGTTCAGCTCCTCTCTCTACCTAATCCTGCTTCCTTCCCTACCCTCCAGAATTGATCCCAAGGGCACGCCCAGCAAACCTCTTGCACGTAAATCTCAGAGTCTTAAAATCTGTTTCCCAGGGAACTCAACCTCAGAGAAATAGCCAGATTATCTGTGCAGTAGGTTGGTGAAAATTGAGGGCAAAATCCCCCCAGAGTCCTCCCACCATTGCCAAGCAAATGGCACTGGTCCAGAATTGTTTTGATTATTAAATCCCATCTTTGGCAGTGAGGTATTTATTGCCATGGAACTTCATAAGGAATACTGGAAGTATGCAGTTCTTTAACTGATACCTTTTAATGAAAATTCCTTTTTGTTATACACACAAAACTGCCTGCCCCCCAAAGAATGGCTTAGCTTAACATGACCCTAAATTTGTATTTTAAAAATGTCATCCTCAGTGTTGAGGTTGGGCAAATAGTAGTGAACGTGGAAGACATGACCCCATGGGGAAGAGTGAGGCAAGTCAGGAGACAGTTACAATGTGGCCAGAGAGTCTGTGACTGAGGCAACTGTGCTGTCCTGTAAGGATGCATAAGAAAAGCAGCTAACTGGAGTCGAGGAGATTTCAAGAAAGCTTTTCTAGACTCGCTGAGCCAGCGATTGGATTGGCGAGTGAACCTTGGGATCTTGAGGGAAGGATGGAGGTTTTAGGGAGAGCCTTGAAGAAGAGACAGGATCCTGGTGGGCTTGAGTAATGGAGAGAAGCCCATAGCTCTGTCCGTGGAGCACAGAGTTTGAGGTGGGGTGAGGCGACAACAGAGGCTGAAAAGGTGAGCGGAAGTCACATCCTACAGGGCTTAGTGAGATGCGTTAGAGAAGCTGACCTGTGTGCTCTGAGCAATGGAGTAGCATCAGTGGATTTTAGGAAGGGAGTGAGCTAACCATATTTACTTACTTTGTGAGTCTAATATTTGTGAGTTGGATTATGATCATTTATAATATAGATTGGTAGAGTCATGTTGACTGAAAACAATTAAAATCAGTGCCCCCAAAATAATCAAGATAAAGGATCATACTTTTCCATGTACGTTGATTGTGAGAGGCCTGCATTTAAGGACACAAGTGGATTTCAAGAATTCCAAGGACAGGAAACAGAATAGGGCACCTGATGGTGGAGGCATGTAAACTAAGAACAATGAAGCAGCCATTCTCTGTGTGTGTGTTGTGTGTGTGTTTGTGTGTTTGTATGTTCATTCTGCTGTTTGCCTGGCAAGCTTTACCTGTCTTCATTTCTTTTTTTTTCTTTTCAGTGTATCCTTATCTCTGTCACTTTTTTTTTCTCTGTCTCTTGTTTCTTTAAAGTGTCTCTCACTGGCTCTCTCTCTGCCTCCTTAGGCAAAACAGGCACCTAAAACATATCTATTAAAAAGATTTCCCCTGAAGGACAGTTCCCTGAGCCCATGCTTAGCCACAGCATTTATAGATGACCAAAAATGCCTGCAATGACACAGTTAAGTGGTTGGGAGCTCCCAGTCTTCATGGGAAATAGTTTTCTATCATTGACAGTTTTAGCACTGAATAGAAAGCATATTTTTTTTCCTGTTATTTTATTCATGTCTAAGCTTCCTTAATTAAAAAATGATTACATTTTCCACGGAGTAAATATTTGATCTTAAGCTTAGCAGATGCACTGGAATCAGCACTTCTCAGGAAGAAGGTTTCCCCAAATTCAAATCTGCTGTGAATGACCCAACCCAAATCCCACCAATGAGTCACAGTTTTTCCTGCAGAAATTCATTCTCTTTCAGATTGCTAAATTGTGGGGGAGTACCTGAAGACAGATATTGATCAGTTAAGACAAATGAGAGAAAATGACCAGAACAAATACACTTTGGGGAACCAAACTATAGAAATCATCTATCCCTATCAGAATCCCTGCTCCCTTCCGCTGTTCTTCATTTGGAGAAAACAGAAAAGAACAAACAAACGTTGACTGATAGACTCGTTAAGGTTTGAAGTTTGTTTCTGTATGAAGATGTTACTGCAGCTGCTGCGGCTTTCTTGATGTTTGTCATGTATTTTTTCCCCCGACTCTGTTCTGTTGGAAGTCAGATGTTACTCAGCTCTGGCAATTTGGATTGCCTAATTGATGTTGCCAAGGAAGAGGCCTCTCTTGGTTTCTGTGTCACTTTTCTGCACTCAGAAGTGTGTCTAATCCCTCTAATGATGATCTTCACGGCATGCGAGCACATCTTACCCTGAGAGTAGAACACTGGCTAAGGAAACAGAGTGAAATCTTAGCCAGAATGTTCAGAGCATGGAGTTACTTGAACAGACTGACTCTTGATTAAGCTGGAATAGTCTCCAGTGTACACTTTCACAGTCATTAAATGAAGTCTACTCAAATGTTTTTTTATAGAAATGAATACCTTCTCACTGTAATGACTCTTTGGAAGGGGTGGGGGTAACATGAAAACATTGAGAGAAGTAGGTAGGCTCTTGTTTCAGGTCTGTTGTGGGTATGGGGATGCAATACATTAGGCAAGTCCCTTGACATTTCCTGCTAAAGCAGGTTGACTAGGTGGTCGCTAATGTCCTTTCCACAAAC
Source organism: Cacajao melanocephalus (assembly GCA_963573385.1). Classification (NCBI taxonomy): domain Eukaryota; kingdom Metazoa; phylum Chordata; class Mammalia; order Primates; family Pitheciidae; genus Cacajao; species Cacajao melanocephalus. The sequence goes on along the minus strand of CAUYLG010060102.1, from coordinate 3,075 downwards.
CTAGTGTTCTGGATGGATGCATTTTGGGACTTGATCTAAGAAAGTTGTTCACTCTCTTAGGTAGTTCACTTTTCATTCTAAAAGCTGAGATTAGGCTGGGTGCAGTGACTTGTGCCTGTAATCCCAGCACTTTGGGAGGCCAAGGCAGGCGGATTACAAGGTCAGGAGTTTGAGACCAGCCTGGTCAATATGGTGAAACCCCATCTCTACTAAAAATACAAAAATTAGCTGGACATGGTAGTGTGTGCCTGTAGTCCCAGCTACTTGGGAGGCTGAGACAGAATCTCTTGAACCCCAGAGGCAGAGGTTGCGGTGAGCCGAGATCACACCACTGCACTCCAGCCTGGGAGACAGAGCAAGACTCCATCTCAAAAAAAAAAAAAAAAAAAAAAAGGTGAGATTATAGAAAAACTGTGTTCATGAAATTGGTGGTTCCTATTCCTCAAGTAAGCAAACATCGATGTGTTTGCCATTTTAGCTGCAGAGGAGTGCTATGCAACATTTTATTCCTTTTCTATGCATTTGTGAGTGAGTGGGCATGTCTATGAGTGTGTGCCTGCATATATGCATACATGTGTGTTTGGGGAAGGATGAGTTCTAAGGGACCTAAAAGAGAGTGTTATACCAGCAGAATATGGTGGACAGCTTCAGAACCAAGTGGGCAGTCTTCCTGTCTCTGCTTTTTTACATTGGCTTTTATGCTACAATTGCTGCCTTCTATTTAATAGAATTCTCCACCTCCCCATGATTATTTTCTAGGTCTTCCTGGTGGGAATTATTTCTCTTTCTTACTCTGTACCCAGCAGGTCCTCAGTAAAGACTTGTTGAATGGAACTGAATATAATTATATTCCAACTATTAGCTCTTGGAGGTAGCAGTTTTTTAAGGAGTCTCGAGTGCTGAAGTCCTTAGGGGTCGGAAAGCCTCGAGCATACACACTGCGTTGTGAGGAAGACAGTCAGACTGTCGTTTGTGCTGCAAGACCAGCTGACTTACTCAGTTGTTCTGATTGCTGTAAGAAGTGCTGCATTTACTCTCCTCTGCCAGATTTGTAGGGAACATCTGTGAATACAGTGATGCATCACTTAGTGACAGGAATGTGTTCCGAGAAATGTGTCATGAGGCAATTTTGCTGTTGTGTGAACATATAGAGTGTATTTACACAAACATAGATGGTATAGCCTACTACACACCTACCCTGTATGGCATAGCCTACTTCTCCTAGGCTGTGTTACTGTACTGATTACTGTAAGCAATTGTAACACAGTGGTAAATATTTGCATATCTAAACATTAGAAAAGGTACAGTAAAAGAATGGTATAATCATATGGGACCTCTGTCATGTATGTCTGTGTTGTTGACTGCAATATTGTTATGTGGTGCGTGACTGTACTTAGGAGTTGTTCACGGGTTAATGGTTTTCATCTCTACTGTCAGTGTCCTGCTGTAAGGTGCCATAGTTTCTTGCCATGATGATGCAGTAATCCCCTAAACGCATGGTTTTTCAGACTTTGATGTGCATCAAAATCACCTTGGAAGGTTTATTAAAACACAGATTACTTGTCTTTACCACCAGAGTTTCTGTTTCAGTAGATCTGGGGCTGGGCTCTGAAAATCTGCTTTTCTAACAAGTTCTCAGGTGATGTTTATGACATTGGGCCTCAGACCTCACCCTGAAAATCTGCACCGTAAATAGTCTACATATCTCCTTTCTTGGACCAAGGCTTATTACGTATGCAGAAGCTGGAGTGATCTGTTATAGACATGAATTAGATGGCATTATTTCCTTTAATACCTTCCAGAGTTCCTTCCCCAGCCTTTGAGGATGATACGGTTTGGACCTGTATTCGTATCCAAATCTCATGTTCCATTGTAATCTTCAGTGATGGAGGTGGGGCCTGGTGGGAGGTGATTGGATCATGAGTGTGGATCCTTCATGAATGGTATGTCACCATCCCTTTGGTGCTGTTCTTGCGATAGAGTTTTCAGGAGATCTAGTTGTTTAAAAGTCCAGCCAGGCAAAGTGGCTCACAGCTCCCAAATCCCAGCACTTTGGGAGGCTGAGGCAGGTAGATCATTTGAGGCCAGGAGTTCGCGACCAGCCTGGAAAAAATGGTGAAACTCTATCTCTACTAAAAATACAAAAATTAGCTGGGTATATTGGTGCACGCCTATAGCCCCAGCTTCCTGGGAGGCTGAGGCACAAGAATCTCTTGAAATCAGGTAGTGGAGGTTGCAGTGAGCCAAGATCATGCCACTGCATTCTAGCCTGGGTGACAGAGCAAGACCCTGTCTCTAAATAAATAAATAAAATAAAAGTGTGTGGCACCTCCTCTGTCTCTCTCGGTCCCACTCTTGCCATGGAAGATGCCTGCCCCTGCATTGCCTTTTGTGATGAGTAAAAGTTTCATGAGGCCTCCCTAGAAGCAGAAGCTACCATGCTTCGTGTACCGCCTGCAGAACTGTGAGTCAATTAAACGTATTTTCTTTTTTTTTAATTGCATTTTAGGTTTTGGAGTACATGTGAAGAACATGAAAGATTGTTGCATAGGTGCATACATGGCAGTGTGATTTGCTGCCTTCCTCCCCATCGCCTGTATCTGGCATTTCTCTCCATGCTATCTCTCCCCAACTCCCCACCCCCTGCTGTCCCTCCCCTATTTCCCCCCCAACAGACCCCAGTGTGTAATGCTCCCCTCCCTGTGTCCATGTGTTGTCATTGTTCAACACCCACCTATGAGTGAGAACATGCGGTGTTTGATTTTCTGTTCTTGTGTCAGTTTGCTGAGAATGATGGTTTCCAGGTTCATCCGTGTCCCTACAAAGGACACGAACTCATCGTTTTTTATGGCTGCATAGTATTCCATGGTGTATATGTGCCACATTTTCCCTGTCCAGTCTATCATCGATGGGCATTTAGGTTGGTTCCAGGTCTTTGCTATTGTAAACAGTGCTGCAATGAACATTCGTGTCCATGTGTCCTTATAGTAGAACGATTTATACTCCTTTGGATATACACCCAGTAATGGGATTGCTGGGTCAAATGGAATTACTATTTCTAGGTCCTTGAGGAAT
>CAUYLG010060101.1:0-89377 GCA_963573385.1 Cacajao melanocephalus | reverse complement strand
TTTTTAAACCTTTCAGGAGAATGCTCTTTTTCCTTTATTTTCTCTTCTTTCTTTTTTCTTTTTCTTTTGCATCTTCTTTTTCTTTCTTTCTTTCCTTCTTTTTTTTTTCTGAGACCCAGTCTTGCTCTTGTCGCCCAGGCTGGAATGCGGTGGTGGGGTCTCAGCTCACTGCAACCTCCACCTCCCAGGTTCAGGTGATTCTCTTGCCTCAGCCTCCCAAGTAGCTGGGATTACAGGAACCTGCCACCATGCCTGGCTATTTTTTGCAGTTTTAATAGAGACAGGGGTTTCACCATGGTGTCCAGGCTGGTCTCAAACTCCTGACCACAGGTGATCCACCCACCTCAGCCTCCCAAAGTGCTGGGTAAAGCCACTGCATGGCCTTTTTTATGTTAATTTAAAAACATTTGTAGCAATCCTTGTTAAACTATTTTTATAAACTTATAGGATAGGTCCAAATTTTATTTTACTTTTTTATTTCTATTTTTTGAGACAAGGTCTCACTCTGTCACCTAGGCTGGAGTGCAGTGTCACAACCACGACTCACGGCAGCCTTGACCTCCCAGGCTCAATTGATCCTTCCACCTCAGCCTTACAAGTAGCTGGGACTACAGGCGTGTGCCACGACACCTGGCTAACTTTTATATTTTTTGTAGAGACAGGGTTTTGCCATGTTGCACAGGCCGGTGTCAAACTCCTTGGCTCAATGAGTTCTCCCACCTCAGCCCCACAAAGTTCTGGGATTACAGGAGTGAGCCACCACACCAGCCTGGTTCCAAATTTTAAAGGATCTTTAGACTAACCTGTGTTTGGATCTAGTAATCAGTTTCAAATTAGGAAAGTGATAAGAAAGAGAGTTAAGTTATAGCTTATATTTGTACTCAGTTTCTTGGAGATTTAGTGCCAGTTACTTCCCTAGAGATACTAAAATAGAGAGAAAGAGAATTCAATCTGAACACCAGTGTTGCAAAGAACAAAGTGGACACCAGAGGAAGAAAAAGGTTTAGGGAAGGAATACATACGAAAATGCTAACTTCAGGGTAGCTTCAGGGATTAAGCATTACGGAACTCCTGCCTACCTGAGCTAATCCCATAGAGAGCAAGGGAGTTTAACAGGAAGCTTTAGTGCTCCCTATATTAAATAATTAATTGGTCAGCTGTACTTGCAGTTCAGAATTAGGCAACATACTGAGATCATATTTTATGTCCAGGACATCCAAATTAGTCACAAGGTTGTCACAGACTATTGTTTATATAGAGTTTTAGTTGCTAGTTGGAAATAATGCATTAAATCCTTCTATTTTAGCTTTTTTTTTTTTTTTTTTTTCTGAGACGGAGTCTCGGTCTGTTGCCCAGGGTGCAGTGCGGTACAGTGGTGTGATCTCAGCTCAGTGCAACCTCCACCTCCCAGATTCAAGCGATTCTTTTGCCTCAGCCTTCCACGTAGCTGGGACTACAGGCACGCGCCAGCTCGCTCCGCTAATTTTTGCCTTTTTAGTAGAGATGAGGTTTCACCATATTTGCCAGGCTGGTATCGAACTCCTGACCTTGTGATCTGCCCCCCTCCTAAAGTGCTGCGATTATAGGCATGAGCCACTGTGCCCAGTATAATTTAGGTTTTTTATACTTGTACTTTTTTTCTTGCAGGAGCTCTCAACTTAATCATCCTTCAACAGAAAAGAAGTAAGACTAGGTTTGCAAGCTTCTAAGGACAGAAAAAAACATTTATAACATTTCTCTGTTGAGATGAAAGTGATGATGGTTAATGATGGTGATAGTAGGCAAGGAAGAGGTGAAAGGGCAAGAAGTAGAGCAGAAAAGAGAGTGAGGATGGTGATTAAGAGGTTCTTGTTATGTGTAGGACTACTGTTACAAGCTATTTACTTCACAGTTCTGGTCAACAGGAATGATAAACTCAACATTCAAAAACACTTGTGGTTCTTTAGTGGTAGATACATCTTACCCATCAGAACCTCTTTTGTAGAGGATAAGCTGGCATTATCTTTGAGTTAGAGGTTATGGTCTTAAAATCTCATCCCTAAGCAGTTTGACTGGAGAGCACTTTCACTAGGTCTGCTCCCCAGCAGACCCTTGACCTTCAGATGCTCAAATTAGACCTTTATTTCATTGTTCTCTTATGTTTTAGGTCATTCCTTTGGGTGTAAAATTAAATCTGAGAAATCAGGTACTTGTTTTAAGTAGTTAAACCTTTTATTGTACTCTGTTGTTTTAAGTAGCATGATTTAGTGGTGATAACATTGACTCAGGTGACAGGCTTCAGTTTAGTCTCTGGCACTGGTCATGAAACCTTGAAAAGTTGACTCCTCTCTTAAGACTTTATGTAGAGAAAGTTTAACTAAATGGCTGTTAAGATCTTTTCGGGCTTTCAAATTCTGTGTTTCTGGATTTAAGCCCTTGTTTAAGCCATGATCATCTCTTGTCTGGACCCTTAACAAGAGCTTCCTAACTTGTTTTCATTCTTGTCCTTCCCAACATTATTTTCTACCTAGAATACAAAGTGAGCTTTTAAAAAATGTAAAAATGTAAATCAGATCATGTACTAATACCCTCTGGTCTCAATTTACCCTTAAGAACCAGTTTCTTAACAGGGCCCCCAAGGTCCTGTATAATCCAGTTCTTGCTTACTTCACAACTTTATCTCCTAGCCTGCTCTACTTCTTTTGTGACAATCTTTTACAAGCCCTGGGCAATTCTGCCTCAGTCTCAACAGTGGATCTCAGTTCCAGTGTCACATTTGCAGAGTTTTTCCTGCACCTTATATAAGGGAGCATTCCTCTTCATAACCTCTATAGTTCTTATCATAATAATTATATTTATCCATTTGTTTACCTCTCATCCCCTGTGAACTGTTTCAGGAGGACAGGAACATCATGTTACTTTTCATCACTGTCTAACGTGGTTAGCTCAATAATTGGCGAGTGCTCAAGAGAATTATTTTAATTGAAAAAAATATATAAAGTGTATAACAGTTTGTCCATATCAATTCCCATAAGATATTCCTTAAACTATTTTTTTCTACTCTTCTGGTAGAGGTATGGTCTCATCATCTTTCCCAGGCTAGTCTGGACCTACTGGGCTCAAGTGATCCTCCTGCCTCAGCCTCCCAAAGTGCTGGGGATTTACAGGCGTGAGCCACCACACCCAGCCTTAAACTAATTTTTAAAGTGTTATATCTATGTCCAACTATAATTCCTCATTATTTATTTAGGTCATCTGTCTCTTGAGCACTAATTGATCTGATTGCATGTTATTGAAAGCTAATTGTTCTTGGTTACTATATATTAGGATTAAATGGAAGTAATTTCGCACAAAGGTTTTTAGCAGAGACATGAAAAGTTAACCAATATGAAACTGTTAGCAGTTCAAAATATCCAAATGAGTGATATAGATAACTGCTTATTAGAGTCAAAGGAAGAAGTGAAACCCTTAGGATTTAGTAGTTAGAAAAGACAGTAAATATAAGATTGAATCTGTGCATATTAAAGGAGTTTAAGTTTTAGATTAACAGTGAATTACCATCAGCCACACTACAGAAACTGAAGTAAATTAAAGAGTGTTTTGCTCTAGTAGATGTTTGTGAAATTGATTATAGGGCCGTAATCCCTTATTTGTAACCTTTGGTGCCAAGTATTTTTGGATTTCAGAATTTTGAGGAAAGATTTATTTTAGATTTTAGTAAGAGTAATCAAATACAATATTAATGTGAAACATAGATAGTCACACTAAGTGAGAAAAATAAAAGGTAAAAATAGTCTCCCATCAGTGCTCAGATGAAGTTTTGCCATTTATATATTAGGTCAGGCTTTGCCACCAACATAAGTTATAGAACTTTTGAGTTTTCAGAGATTTTAGGATTCCAGAATTTCTATAAGAAATTGGTTTCAAATGAGTTAAAAAGGCTTTATTCATTACTGTTTGGAGAAGATATCAGGGGCTGAAAATGACACTTTGAAGCAACTGGCTTTAGAAACTCTCTCTGCCAAAGAATTCTGTTTGACCCTGACTCAGGATGGAATGCAATGCTGAGGGTGATGAGTTTTTAGGGTATTGGAGAATCACATAATTCCATAATTGTAGAGTCCAGTTAAATCTTTGGAAATAGTTAAAGTTGGTGCCTGTAAAATGCAGTTTTTTTAAATGTTAAAATATTGAGAGCTCGTATCTTAACCACAGTTTCATCTTGATGATTTTTTTAGTCTTATAAGATATTAAATGTTTTGTCTCCTAATAGATAAGGTTTCTAAGAAATATATAATACATTTAATTGTAAAGAATACAATAGAAAAATAGTAGTATTATAAACAGGACGAATGTAATCCTTATTTAAAGATCCTCGGTCCAGGCTCAGTGGCTCACGCCTGTAATCCCAGCACTTTGGGAGGCTGAGGTGGGTGGATCATGAAGTCAGAGGTTCAAGACTAGTGTGAACAACACGGTGAAACCCCATCTTCACTAAAAATACAAAAATTAGCCAGGCATGGTGGCATGCACCTATAGCCCCAGCTACTTCGAAAGCTGAAGCAGGAGAATTGCTGGAACCTGGGAGGCAGAAGCTGCAGTGAGCCAGGATCACACCACTGCACTCCAGCCTGAGTGACAGAACGAGACTCCATCTCAAAAAAAAAAAAAAAAACTCCTCAGTGGAACCATTTGGTAGTGACAAGGATTGAAGTAAGTATCTGAAGAGGCTACTTAAGAAAGTCAGAATTGAGTACAGGAAGTGATTCTCCACTTTCTGTGCTTTCTTCAGATGCTCTGCTTATTCTAACAGCCTAATTAACACCCAGACTTCGTTTCTCATTGCCTTTATCCATTTGTTTGGTGTATATACTAATATTCAAGAATGCACACATTAATGTATGTGATGATTTTTGGATACAGTCTTATCACTTGTAGAATTGCCAAGACAGGCATGTTTTTGGAGCTACTCTTTTTTAAGTGCTTACTGGCCTAGTAATTATGCAAGTAAGTAAGTATTTATTCATATGTGAAAGCCAAATGCAGGCATTATTTATGTCTTCCATTGAAGTGTGGTGTGCCTTTCTCTTTTTTTTTTTATGGACTGCTAAATGGATCTTTGAATAAACTGAAGAGGGTAGATTATAAAAGGAAGAACTGTTAAATTAGTCAAAAACAACTTTTTTACACAATTAGCTGCATAAGCAGGTAGCATAAATGCTTAGGTTGAGATACTAACATTATTATTAGAGAAAATTATACGAAGTACCTGTGCTTCCACTATGTTTTGTTACTTGGTTAATTTTTCCCCTTTGAACTTCTGGCAGGTGTTTACTGGGGAATTTTCCATTAGGAATATCCTGGTCCTTAAGTTTCATTTTGAATGTGTAATATAGTCATGCAGATTATGAACCCACAAAAAAAAATCAAGGCATTCTTTTTTAAAGTTTCAGATGTATTTGAGAGTGGTCATATTAAGCTTGTCATCTGATCTTGGGTAAAGAGGTTAACAGTAAAATGAAATAAAATATTTTTCTGAACCATTTATTTCTCTTCTCATGGAAGACACTAATTCTGTTTATTTCTGAATTTGGCCTTGTGTCGAAACAGACTATAAAATCATGTTTTAAAAAAGACTCACCCATCCTTGTGGAGGGTGGTAGTTTGCAAAAGCACCACCCCACTTAAGCATTTATATTGAGGAAATATTTTATGGCATTCTTCCATTCATGAAAATGGGTATGCTTTGTTCTGGAGTTCTTACCTTTATTTATCTACTAACACTAAAGTTAGTAGACAAACTAAAGTTCTCACTTCTCATTTCTTATTCCTCTACCCAACAGTTTATAAACTGCATTTAATATAGTATTTGCTTGAAATATATGAAAGTAGATATTTTCCCTAACTAATGGGGATATTTCTGTGGTGGTTATAGTTACTCTGCAACCTATTCAGCAAATAATATAGAGCATTTTTCACAGTATCTTTAAATTTTGGACATAGAGAACCATCTTGAATAACCTTTTTCCCCTTAGTCTCAGTCATCCCTTTGGAGGTGGTGTCTCATTTTTAATCTGTGGCTTGTTGAAGTTAAGACATTTTGAGTAGTTTATTTATATTACTAAAGAATCTGATTTCTGGAGATGTGAGGAATAGCAGAGACCCTTCTTTTCTGTACTAAATTGGGAAAACTTATTTTATAGGCAAAAAGGTGAATAAAATGATCCTGGTAGACAGCCCCTGATTTTTGGGGGATGGGGTAAAGGTCTTAAGAAAAAGGGAAGGTAATATCAGAATTTTCCAGGGTGTTTTTTAAAAACACACACGTAATAACCAATCCTATGAGAATGAGAGATGTTACTCATAATAGTGTTAGAAATGTAAATGGTTTGGTAGCCAACCACCGCTTTAAAATTGGTTAGCTCTCTCAGGCTTCTGGGCCTTCACATTTAAATTTGACCTGACCTTGAAACTTCCCTTCTAGTTATTCTCAACAGTGACTTTGTTTTAACCACTTTTCGAAATACCCCATGCATAGCTCCTTCATGTCATGCTGGAATGTGACCCGTACCAGCCAAACTGTACCTATCGGAAGCATAATATCTGATGAAAAACGTCTTTTACCATGTAGATGTACGATGGGTACATTCATTTATCTTTAGAGAGACTCCCCAGTATACTGAAAAGTCAGACCTAAATTTTGGTAGATAGCCTTGCTTTATAGAAAATGAAAATGGGTCAGACAATGGTGACTCATTCCTGAAATCCCAACACTTTGGGAGGCCAAGGCAGGAGGATCACTTGAGGCCAGGAATTTGAGACCAGCCTGGGCAACGTAGCAAAACCGTGTCTCTGCAAAACCTTTTTAAAAAGTTAATCAGGCATGCTGCACACACCTGTAGTCCAGCTACTCAGGAGGTTGAGATGGATAGATTGCTTGAGCCCAGGAGTTGAGGCTGTAATGAGTTGATTGTGCTTCTGCACTCCGGCCTAGGTAACAAAATGAGACCCTGTCTCTTAAAAAAAAAAAGAAAATGAAGAGGCCAGATACTAGCTTTTCCAGCCTCCCTTTCAGCTAGAGCACAAGTACTTGACTTGGCCCCACAAAATTACATGTGTTTTAACTTGGGGTGGAAGAGATGATAAATTTCTTCTGATGGATTTCTCTTTTCCTCTTGGTTGATATACACCACAAATCAGTTTTCTCCTGCAGAAACAACTGATATAAAGTGAAGCATCTACTGTTAGTGATATGACAGCAGTTTTCTCACCTGGCCAATTTTGTAATACGGTTTTGGGTGTTTGTGGCTATGTTAGCTTCCAACTTTGTTTTCTAGTTCCCAAAGTAATTTTGTGAGTTGCTTGGTATTTTTTAATGACTTCTTTTCATATATAAATGTGATTTGTATAACTTCCAACAGAAAACCTTGTCCAATACCTGACTTTAGAAAATTTAGCAAAAACTTTTCAAAGGAATATTTACTTGAAGAAAAAGAGTGGTATCTTTGTGAGAGAAAAGTGCAAGAATGAGACAGGGACACTGCTTTTCCCGAAATAAAGAGGCCCTGATGACACTTTTGGTAGATCCAAGCTTTTCTTGACTACTGAGGCTCTAGGTGCCTTGTTTAGTAGTTTCATAAGCAAAAATTCAGAAGTGTCGAAAGAGCTTTAATTGAAATAAAATAAAATAAAATTTTAATTTTATAGTTATGCTAATTACATTTCAAGTGCTTGATAGTCATCTGTGGCTAGTGGCTACTGTACTGGACGGTCCAGATACAGTATAGAACATTATCATCATCATCACAGGAAGCTCTATTGGACAGCACTAGTCTGGATTCTAGTCCTTAATCTATAATCTTGTGGTTCTGCAACCTCAGGTAAGTAATCTGAACCTCAAATCCTTTATTTTTATTTATTTATTTGTTTGTTTATTTATTTAGAGACAAGTCTCACTCTGTTGCCCAGGCTGGAGTGCAGTGGTGCAATCATGGCTCACTGCAGCCTCAACCTCCCTGGGCTCAGGTAATCCTCTCATCTCAGCCTCCTGAGCAGCTGGGACCACACACGTGCACCACCATGCCCAGCTAATTTTTTAATATTTTTTGTAGAGATGAGGTTTCACAATGTTTCCCGGTCTGGTCTTGAACTCCTGAGTTCAAGCAATCTACCCACTCCAGCCTCCTAAAGTGCTAGGATTACAGGTGTGAGCCACGGTGCCCAGCCAAATCCTTTATCTAAAGACAATACCTTATCTTCATTGTTGGTCTGAAGAGTGAATGAAATTTAATAAATGAAAGGACATGGGAGGTTTAAAAGCACCATATAGACATGTTAGTGTTCCAGATCAGAAATGTATTTATTAACAAAGGATTTTTCAAAAATAATCTGAAGAGAAACTTCAGATCTCGTGGCACGAATACTTTGATGTTAGACCATGTGTATATTAAACACTTAGAATCTAAATGCACAAAATTAACAGATTAGATTTTCATTTTAAATGTAAAATATATTTTACCCAAGCTGTCCTTTACAATTTTACCTATAAATCTTAAAATTTTTATATATACTGGGGGCTTACCTTCTTGCTGTAGATTCTCCTTATATATACTGTTTTATCTTCATCAATGATCTTAAACAACTGAATCTGTTAACTAAGTGAATTATGTGCCTGGCACATAGAGATGTTAAATAAATGTTATAAAAATGAGTGCTATGCCAGAAATCATTGGTTTTGGTAGACAGACTTCAGCATTCAGGAGGACTATTCTCAGTAATTATAGGTGTTTTGATTTGTTTTGAGGGGTTGTTTGGCATATATTTTGCAGCTAATTAATTCATCTTTGTAAAAGTGTCAGACGACAGTGCTAGATATTTAAAATATTCTACAGCAGAAATTTTCAGATGTTTTTGGAATCGTTAATACATCCGTGTCTCTCCTTCACTTAAACCACAGTAGCCAATGGTAATTGAGAACTGGACGCTTTCCCTTGGAGTCTAGTTGGTCTCAAAAATGATTCTCAACACTGCACTTAGCTATAGGTTGCTATTAATATTTTGAGTTGATGACTAAGCTAAACCCATTTGCCACCTCTGAGTTAATGGGCAAGGTCTATCCTTGTGTCTTCCAGGCTCTACCCTATAGTGCAAGTATTGGCAAACTTTTTCTGTACAGGGCCAGATAACTATTTTAAGCCTTATTAGCCATACAATCTCTTATCACAACTATTCACCTCTGCTGTTGTAGCCTGAAGTCAACAATGGACAATTCATAGCGAATGAACTATGTTCCATTAAAATTTTATGAGTGTGACTGTGTTCCAACAAAATTTTATTTATAAAAATTAAAAAACAGGGAGCAAATGGGATTTGGCCTGGGAGCTCTAGTTTGCCAACCTCCCCTCTAGGGCAAGAAACTGGTTTTGATTCATTTAACAAATAATTAGGTGTCTTCTACATTCCAGGCACTGTGTTAAGTTTTGATTATATAGCAGTGATCATTAGATGTAGGCCCCAGGTCATGAGGTATTTAACCCTTAACTGAGTATGGTTTGGGGGCTTTTTGCAATTTTGGGTTTTGGGTTTGGGTTTTGTTTTTTGAGACAGAGTCTCCCTCTGTTGCCCAGGCTGGAGTGAAGTGGCACAGTCACAGCTCACTGCAGCCTCAACCTCAACCTCCCAAGGCTCAGATGATCCTCTCACCTCCCATCCTCCCTGGTAGCTGGAACTACAGGTGCATGCCACCACGCCTAACTAATTTTGTGTATTTTTTGTAGAGATGGGGTTTCAACATGTTCCCCAGGAATTACAGGTGTCAACCACTGCATCCAGCCTGAGTTTTTTTTTACATGCACTTTGGCAGATTCAACGTACTTTTTTGAGGGAAAAATGTGGCCTGCCCCATGCATCTGCTTTGTCAATACATGTGAGGTCTTAGGCAAATACCCTATGGAGTCATGTTCTGTGATAGCGGTATAACTAAATGTAACTTCACTGTGCCTTAGATATTAGATGCCATGGTATCAAAATTAATAACTTACAAAAAAAATAGGGAAACAAATATGTTTGCATCTGATATTTATACTGGCTGCACATAGCAGATATTTAATATCCATATAATATTAAAATAAAGTTGAAATGACCAGTTGTCTTAACTATTCTTATGTCAGTTTCTTGCAGTTTCTTCCATTTGGTATGCATTTCTGACCTCATTTTTTGTTTTTCACCATTTTAATACAGGTTTTTGTTGCAAATCAATGTAATGCATTTTAAAAATAGACCACATATTACTCATATTTTAATGAAATGCTTACCATGCCTAGATTTATTGTCTGGCCATCTACTGTTATAACTTCTTTTGTTAATTTAAGGTATCTTTTTTTTTTTTTTTTTTTTTTTTTTTAGACAGAGTCTTGCTCTGTTGCCCAGGCTGGAGTACAGTGGAGCGATCTCGGCTCACTGCAACCTCCATATCCTGGGTTCAAGCAATTCCCCTGCCTCAGCCTCCTGAGTAGCTGGGACTACAGGCACACACCACCACACCTGGCTAATTTTTTTTTGTATTTTTTAGTAGAGATGGGGTTTCACTATAGCCAGGATGGTCTCAATCTTCTGACCTCATGATCTGCCCACTTCGGCCTCCCAAAGTGCTGGGATTGCAGGTGTAAGCCACTGTGCCCAGCCTAATTTAAAGTATCTTTAGTTTTCTCAATATTCTTGTTTATCTTCAAAATGTCTACTGTTGTTGCTTATTAAATGAGTCAAACCTCTTGACTGATAATCAGAGTATCTCCTTTATCTTAACTGAAAACTCCTGCTATTTTTATTTTCCTATTCCTTTGTGCCCTGTGAGCCAGTCAGACTGCTTTTTCTGCTGTAAGTATTAATGTTCCCACATTATGCTTCCTTTTGTGACTTTGCTTTCTCTTTTCTTTTCCCTAGTATGTTCTTTCCTATTGAAACGTTGTAACTTTTTTTTTGCCACCTTCTTCATAAATCTGCTCCTGATCTCTCCTTCTGAACTCCCATAGTATTTTGTACATCTAATGATATTTTTCATATTTTTATGTCTCCATTTTTTCCTACAAAATTGTAAGGTTTTTGAGAGCAGGTATGTTTTGTTCATCTTTAAGAATATGAAATAGGAAGCAAATTCCTCTCAGAATGTATTCCACCTAAAATGGCCAGCCATTCTGGTTTGCCCAGGTTGGAGAGTTTCCTCAGACATGAGACTTTCAGTGCTTAAACCTAGATCGTTGGCTACCCTGATTCCACTTTTTGATGTAGCCGTCTTTTTTACGTGTCAGTGCTTTGCTGCAGAGTTTTTTTCTTTGTAAAATATAAATATACAAAATGAACTGGAAGGAAACTTTTGTGGGGTTTTTTTGGGGGGGATGGATTTTTTTTGCTTTTTGAGACAGTCTGGCTGTCACCCAGGCTGGAGTGCAGTGGCACAATCTCAGCTCGCTGCAACCTCCACCTCCCAGGTTCAGTCAATTCTCGGGCCTCAGTCTCCTTCGTAGCTGGGACTGCAGGTGTGTGTGGCCATGGTCAGCTACTTTTTATATTTTCAGTAGAGATAGGGTTTTACCATGTTGGCCAGGCTGGTCTCGAACTCTTGGCCTTGAGTAATCCTCCTGCCTCAGCCTCCCAAAGTGTTAGGATTATAAGCATGAGCCACTGTACCCAGCCAAACAAAATTTTAACAAAGAAAAATTATTTGTGCCTTTTAAACAAATGTGTGGGGTACTGTATTAATATGTAGAAATGTAAAGATCAGATTCAGATGATAAAAAAGACTTGAAGACCAAAACATGGGAAAATTTTGACTAAAGTTGAAAAAGAATGATGTCCTTTTAACAAGCAGAGGGATTCTTCAGTAGTTTTGGTTTATTTTTAGTAGACACAGTTTTTTGTTTTTTTTTTTAGAGTAGACCCTAAAAGAGTGTGCAGTAAATGGTGGCAGTGGTTTGACCACAACAGTCATATCTATTGCTAGAGAAATTAAAAATAGGATGTAAGATATTTACTCTCCTTTTTACAAAAGGCTTCAGATAAGGAGGAAATGGGAGCAAGTTCAGAGATTATGGGCACTGTGTGGGCTAATTATTTCTTTAGAAATGACATCTCACTATGTTGTCTAGGCTGGTCTGGAACTCCTGGCCCCAGGCAATCCTCCCACTCAAGCAAGACTCAAGTAGCTGGGACTACAGGTGGGAGCTATCGTGCCCAGCTGGCAAGAGTGATTTTTATATGTTATGGTTTATTGTACAGTACAAGCTAGTCACTGCGTTTTATTGTGAGACACTCACTAAGAAAGGTTTTCAGTTTTGTGCAGTATTTTTTCTGTTCATATTTCTATTTCTCATAAGCTGGGGAAAACATCATCAAAGTTCATTGGGTGACATCTTAACATCTAAAACCTTAAAACTAAGTTGAGATTTATTGTCACAAAATAAATTCCCACCTACCTCCACCAAATCCCCTGCCACCCATGACTTGATGACTTTAATTGTACTCATGGTGTTCCCCAGAGTGCCCTCACCTTCAAGTAAACTCCCCTGTTCCCTAATGATTTATATATTCACTGGTCTAGTTTGAATATCCACTTAGGAAGCCTTTCCTGATATTTCTTTATAGGTAGACAATTGTTCTCTTCTATTGCACGCACTTTGTTCTATAGACCCTGCTTGATTGTGAGCTATCACAGTGCAAACACTGTAAACATTTTAATTCATAAAACTAATAAAGTGTCTTCTGGGCTTTAATACATAGTTGTCATATTTGTTTTTCCTCAGATTTCTGGGCCACATCACCTCTTTGTCACAATTAGAACTAACATTTCTAATCTGGTCATTTGAAATTGAGGTGTATAGCAAAGTAATGTTTTCTCTTTATATTTGCCTTTTGTATCCTTCTTTTCCTGTGTGAGAAATAATAAGGCCCGGTATAAGGTAGTGGAGTAGAGAGAATGGAATTGATTCCAGAGTTACTAAGGTAGAATGAATCGGACGTGGTAATGGGGTGAAGAGAGAGGAATCCATAACAACTCCCAAGTATACAGTTACCTATTAAAGTAGTATGCCATTGAAGTCCTTTAGGTGTCTTAAGCATTATAAACACTTAGATAGATGTAATTTTTAAAAATAGCAAATTAACATTTACTGGCTACTTCCATATGTTACTCATTGTGCTAAATATTTTGTATAGGGTAAGTTATTTCATTTGAATCTTTAAGAACCGTAAGAAGTAGATACTTTTATTTCCATTTTCAAATGAGGAAATGAGACACAGAGTTTAAAATAACATGACCAAAGCCACTCCTCAGCTAATACTTAGTAACAGTGATTTCAACCCAGACAATGGGATCTAAAGCCTATGCTGAGTCAGTATACATCTGTTTAGGTTTTATAGCTAGTTCAGATGACAGGGAAAATAATGAAATTTTTTAAGTCACATCTAGAGAATTCTTGGGAGCAGGGAGGAGTTCTACACCAATACAACCTATTTGGAAGGATCAGATAGAAACTAATAAGGTGATCTTGAACCTACATTATTTTTTTTTAACCTGCTTTTGAAATATTATTGGTCTCTCCTTTTTTTAAAAATCACTTAACTATTTTGCTTATCTGTTGACTCAGCTGAGAAATCTATTAAACTGGTTCTTCTGCATTTGTCAGATTATTGATAAATTGTTATACTCTAGTTAATATAATCTACCATACATGATCAAATACTGAACTGACAGTTAACTACAGAAGTAAGACTGGAAAAACTAACCTTACGTTACATGTCAGATTATATGTTGTTGAATATTTCAATGAGAAAGTTGGTGTGATGAATTGAAAAAAACCTTGATTTACTAGCAATATTAATCCATGAAAAGGGCAAGGGAATTCTTTCCTCCTTGAGGTATTATAAATATATGGTCAGAATAGAGAAAATGCTATACACAGTTTGATAGTAAACAAATTTTACACTTTCTAGATCTAGAAATCTTGTTCACAGGAGACCTTTCTTGGCAGAATGCATTAGTAAGACTAGGAACGTTTTCCATGTGTCCTCATTATGACAAAGACAACTCAGAAAGTAAATGCAGTCTTCATTTTAGCAGATTTCTATTTTATAGTTCCTTGTTAGAAGTTTTATTTTTAAAAGAGGGTAGGAGATGTAGTGTTTGGGCCCCTTATTTTTTCCTTCAAAAAGAATTTTTAAAGTCTTGTCATTGTGTTCAGCAGATTCATACCAGGTCCTTCTGACAGTTGAATTAGTTCATTTTATTTGGGAATGAGAAAAGGACACAGTAATCCTCTTTAGCTATTAAAATACTACTTTTGGAGCTGGAGGTGGAAAGGAGAAATCAAGTATCATCCCTTCTAGAAAGTGCAGTGGGAGAAGTAATGTCACTTGACTTTAGGAACCAGTATTTAAATGGTTTTACTTAGGACTCTTTTTTGTTTTTTGGTCTTTTTTTTTTTTTTTTGAGACGGAGTCTCTGTAGCGGAGCACAGTGGTGCTATCTCAGCTCACTGCAGCTTCTTCCCAGATTCAAGTGATTCTCCTGCCTCAGCCTCCTGAATAGCTGGGATTATAGGCATGCACCACGACACACAGCTAATTTTTGTATTTTAGTAGAGACAGAGTTTTATCATGTTGGCCAGGCTGGTCTCAAACTCCTGACCACAGGTGATCCGCCCACCTCAGCCTCCCAAAGTGCTGGGTAAAGCCACTGCATGGCCTTTTTTATGTTAATTTAAAAACATTTGTAGCAATCCTTGTTAAACTATTTTTATAAACTTATAGAATAGGTCCAAATTTTATTTTACTTTTTTATTTTTTGAGACCAGCCTGGCTAACCTGGTAAAACCCCATCTCTACTAAAAATTAAAAAAATTAGCCAAGCATGATGGCAGTCATCTGTAATCTCAGCTACTCAGGAGACTGAGGCAGGAGAATCACTTGAACCCGGGGGGTGGAGGTTGCAGTGAGCCAAAATCGTGCCATTTTACTCCAGCCTGGATGACAAGAGCAAGACTCCATCTTAAAAAAAAATAGTGTAGAAAATGCTTTAAGTTTGAACAGTAGTGGAATTTTTAATGTTTTGGTAGCTTTCTTTAGAAATTTAATTGACGGCCGGGCACGGTGGCTCACGCCTGTAATCCTAGCACTTTGGGAGGCCAAGGCAGGTGGATCACGAGGCCAGAAGATCGAGACCATCCTGACTAACATGGTGAAACCCTGTCTCTACTAAATTACAAAAAATTAGCCGGGTATGGTGGCGCACCCCTATAGTCCCAGCTATTTGGGAGACTAAGGCAGGGAAATCACTTGAACCCAGGAGGCAGAGGTTGCAGTGAGCCAAGATTGCACCACTGCACTCCAGCCTGGTGACAGCAAGACTCCATCTCAAAAAAAAAAAAAAAAAAAAAAAAAGATGCTTAATTGATTTTCTTCATCTGTAATGTTAGATTGTGTTAGAGAGGCAACGTGAATCGTGTATCATGTTTATAATTGTATGTGCCTACTTGATGTGAAAGTTGCACCTTCTTGCTGATGAAGTATCGTATAGTTGCACTATTGATAACACCCCTAAGTTCATTTTGCATATATGCTACAGTCTTTTCTGTTTAACGGGTTGAGTAAAATGAAGAACCGGGAGTTCCTCATTAGTTGGTATTATTGGTTAATTCATAGACTAAAGAGTAACAAAAAGGTACAGCATTTACAGATTAATTCATACATAGGCATATTATCATTAACTAGCAATTCTTTACAGATAGTTTCAAACTGCATCTAGTTTTTATAAATAAATGCTGTTGTTTACAAGGAATACCATAAAGAGAGCACATGTAAATGAAAAAATCCTATCACTTACACTGGAAATTCAAACAAGAATGTTATACAGTAGACCAATAGCACCATAATTTTAGGCACAGTATTTAGCCAGTATCTGTCATTGCTAACACAGCTTCATTTAACTTGTGTTGCCTTTAACTTCTTGAAGGTTGTTCATTCTAAAATTTCTCAGAGTTTATGTTTCTGTGGATTATAGTTTTTATTTTTCTTCCAAAATCTCTTCACGTTTTAAATGGTAGTACATGGCAGTAATACCTTCTAATAGTCAGAACTCTTAACCTTATTTTCTACTGATGTACAAGTAGTTAAAAATAAGCACTCAGAATATACTCATTTACTGTGGCACACCAGTTAAAGCACTAACATAAGTCCTTTGTTCCATATTTATCTTTTGATTCTAGATAAACTTTTTGGCTTGCTAATTATTAATATAATGGTAAATGTTGTATCAGTGTAAGATAGGCATTTAAAATGTATTTACATTGTTTAGAGTATTTCTTTTTCTATAAAGCACTTTAAATATGTTTAATGTAATTTTCAGTAGTTAAGCATCTCTTAGCCCTTTTTGAGAAGTGTTTCCTGAGAACTAATTAAGGTTTAAAGGATAGAATTACACTTTAATTCTTTTATGTTTACTTGTTTGTTTCTTTAAATAGGTACCATCACCATCAGTTTATTAATCTAAGAAATATTTTTCTCTTCCAACATCAGTATTTTATAGTTACTCTCTATGAGTTGAGTAACCAAACTCAGTATTTTTGAGTTTTCTAAAAGTCTTATTTCTTAAAAATGGCAGTAATTATCAACATTCTTGTAATAATGTTGGAGTAAGTATAGAACAGCTTCACAATTCATGTTACCTTCAGTTTTTGTTTCATTTCATTTGTTTTACAGTTTTTCCTGTTTATTAACAGGAAAATTATCAGGAATTAATCAGAAATAAAAACATCATAAGGAAAAGAAAAACAATTACCTTATCATGTGGTCTTTTTTCTTTCCAATTTTTTTTTTTTTTTTTTTTTTTCGAGATGGAGTCTCTGTTGCCCAGGCTGGAGTGTAGTGCAGCTCGATCTTGGCTCACTGCAACCTCTGCCACCCGGGTTCAAGTAATTCTTCTGCCTCAGTCTCCTGAGAAGCTGGGATACAGGCGCGCACCACCGTGCCTGGCTAATTTTTGTAATTTTTAGTAGAGACAGGGTTTCACCGTGTTAGCCAGGATTGTTTCGTTTTTTCTTTTTTTTATTTCAGGGAATTGAAGTTCATTTTCTGTTTTCTATTATAATCTCAAGATTTTCTCAGTACCCTTGAAGTACTGTAATAATGAGATTCCTCCTAGGCTGTCAAAATTACAGTCTGCATAACTTGAGCTACAATAGGTATCATTAAGACTTATGTGGTTAATATTAGGGATCAGAGATAATGCCAATATTATAGGATTTTTGTTTAGTAATGTGTTTTTTAAATACTTAAAAGAGGATTATTTCCCAGTCATTATCTCTGAACATTTTTAAATGATTCAAAATACTTATGTATGCTCATCTTTTTTGCCTTTTATTATTGACATGGAGGGTTCTTATATGTTTTATTGAGCTAGTAGATTAAAGGGTAGAGTAGTGATTCTCAACTGAAGGAATAGCAGTTCTCTTTATTGAGTGGCAGCTCAAACCATTGCCATTACTCTTATTTTCAAAGTTACCTTTTATTGACTGATAGTATGTGCAAGGTTTTGTCAGTGACTTTGAAAAATTATTACATGTCTTTCCTTATTCTTTAATTTATTGAACACATACTGTATTTCAGGTACTGTTTCAGAGAATATAGCAGTGAATAAAATAGACAAAAATCCCTATCCTCATGGAGTTTACATTATTTGTAATCCATCTCACAACATTATCATGTAGCTGTTACTATCTTCATTTTACCTTTGGAAGGAAAGTGAGGCTCTGAAAGGTTTCATGATTTGCCCAAGATTATAGAAAATCAGGATTTGAAATTTAGGTACCACTAGCCACTACGCTATGCTGTCAAAATTGCCCCCCTGTGGGGTTCTGTGAAAAAGAACAATTAGTCTCAATGTCTCAAATAGTACTTGTCACAAATCTCTTTGAAAATCTGATATAACTATCCGCATTTTAAACTGTGCATGAAATTTTAGGGAATTGACATATTTCGAAGTGTTCATTCTTAACCTAAACTAAGGACTTCAGAAAAAGAACACTTGAACAGAAAAGTTATGCCTGGAGGTCACAAATACACTACACAAGTACAAGTGCCGCGACTCTTTCCCAGTCCACAAGTCAATGACGTTGCTTATTGAGCAGAGTTGTCTTTTCTGCAAAACGAAATGCAACCAGCATCCTAAAAGCAGAACTAATAATGACCGTTGCCAGTCATTCGGAGTTGGCATTCACAATAAAATCTGTTATTCCAGTCTTAAAAGTCTTTAAACAGTGTTTTCAATGGTAATAAAAGGAACAAAATATAGATAGATACAATAACTAACCTGACTCATTATAGCAACAAATAACACTCATTCATGGATAAATGAAGCAAGTGAAAAGAGTCCCAGTCTTTTCACTAAGAAGTGAAACTCCCACGGCCAACTCAGCCACCTTTGTGAAATAAGAAAATAAAGGCATACATCTCTTAAAAAAGAAAAGCACCTCTAGTAAATGTATAGTTTTTCTATTCAGTTGTGTTTGTTTTTTTTTTTCCCCTGGAACAGAGTTTTGCACTGTCACCCAGGCTGGAGTGCAATGATATGATCTTGGCTCACTGCAACCTCCACCTCCCAAGTTAAGCAATTCTCGTGCCTCAGCCTCCCGAGTAGCTGGGATTACAGGCAGGTGCCACCATGCCCAGCTAGTTTTTTTGTATTTTTAGTACAGATGGGGTTTCACTATGTTGGCCAGGCTAGTGTTGAACTCCTGACCTCAGGTGATCCACCTGCCTCAGCTTCCCAAAGTGCTGGGATCACAGGCGTGAGATACCATGCTCGGCCTATATTCAGTATTTTAAAATTGTAGTTTTTATGTTGTTTCAGTTAGTTGTGTCATGTTTGGAGGTTTTAGTGAATATAAATAGTTACGCAACCATCACTACAACCAGTTTTTAGAATACTTCCATCATCCCCAAAAGGTTTACTGTGACTGTATATAGTCAGTCCCACTCCCAACCCCAGTGGAGGAAGGGTGGAGCATTGGATGCTTATATTTCCCTTGGAACAGCAATAGTGAACAGATTTTGGATTATCGTACTTCCATTTCTTAATGAACATGCAACATCAGTTCCTCCTATGGCTTTGTTTGTACAAGTAGCCTCATCTGTAGGCTTTCATTTCTTCAAAAACAAAGACCTTATTTAGTTTTTTCTAGCTTGTTTGCAAGACTGAAAATTTCAACCATTGTAGATTTTTTTTAATTACCAGTTTTCCATTTTAAGTTTCCTATTTCAGACCTGAACCCATTTACAAAAAGAAAGGCCATGTCTTTACCTTAGCTATTGGGTCTGTTCCAGAATACTTTTGAAAGAAATACTTAAATCAATTTTTATTTTGTATCCTATCGAATCATTTTTTCCTTTTTTTTTTTTTCTTTTTTTTTAAGACAGAATCTCACTGTGTTGCCCAGGCTAAAAGCCCAGTCGTGTGATCCTGGCTCACTGCAACCTCCACCTCCCAGGTTCAACTGATTCTCATGCTTTTTCTTTAATTTCCCCAGCCTTGCTAGGAGGAATTGAGGAATTAGGAAATTCAATGGTTGGCAAACTTTCAAAGACAAGAGCAGGTTAATGTTAGCTATAGAAGCACTGTCACTCAATTGAGACAGTTGTTATTGGTTGGCTTTGGGATGTGTGTGTGTGTTTAACAGGCCATTCTTGATAGCCTGACTTTCAGAAGCAAGGAGCCCTCATTAATTGGTTAGTTTGTAGGAGCGTATTCTCTGAGGCAAATTGTTATTGGCTGATTAAAATCATTTAAACCAGTTATTGTAGCTTTGTTAACCATGACCGAAAAAACTGTCATTTCTTGATTAAGAAGGTTTAAAACCTGTTCTGGTGGCTACTTTTGTACTACTTTAACTATTGGCCCTTTATTTTTTTCTAGGAATGTTGGAGCCTTTTATTATCATGTAATACTCCCACCCTGGAATCTTTTAAGATCTTCTATTGTTAGTATACTGAAATTTTATAATGATAAGCCTTGGTATGGATTATTTCTTTCTGGATTTATTTTGTTTTGATTTCTAATTCATCATACTAAATACTCTTAAGTAGGTGTTTTTAGTCTGGGAACTCATATTCTTTAGTTTTGCCTCTGATTCTAGACCATTTTCAGGTTCTTTCTATGTCCGCACAACTTCAGGAACACATATTGGTCTTCTGCTTCCTCTACCAACTTATTTCTGTTTACCATTTATCTATGCCAGGGGTTGGCCAGATACATAAATATTTAGGCTCTATTGTAACTACTTCACTGTTACAGCACAGAAGAAACCACAGACAATACAAAATGAGTGGGTATGGCTGTGGTTCAGTAAAATTTCATGTAACAAAACAGGTGATAGATTGGATTTGTTTTCAGACCTGTGCTCTATCCTGGATCAGGCTGAAAGTCATGTCTGTAATTCTGTAGTTTTCTTTTACCTCTGAGCATCTTTTAGTAAGTCTGCTTATAGAGTGCTTTATATTAGCGTTGTAATCATTTTAAATACATGTTTTTCTGAATGTTTTATTTCTGTGAAAAGCACAGGAATACAAAACTTAGAATTCTTTTTTTTTCTTTAATAGGTACTAGGTTTTGACAAGTTTGCATCATGCGTGAGTATAAGCTAGTCGTTCTTGGCTCAGGAGGTGTTGGAAAGTCTGCTTTGGTAAGTCATTTTTACTTTACCTAAGCTTTCACTCCGAGTTGTTCTTTTTCTCTTGAGTTTTAGGTTTTGATGATTTGTCTTTGTTAAGATAAAATCCCTTAATAACTTTAGAAGCAATATGATATTTTTCTTGTAATTTTATTCAAATTTTAATTGTATCTGGGTGAATCATATTCTCTCTGGAACATTGACTTGAGAATGACATGAGGTATGCTGGAATACAATTAAAGCTAAGCACAGAGATTGAGAGCATATAAATACGTGTCTGTGTGTATTCACATTTCAGAACCAGATAGGAATAAATTTTGATCTTTTTGAGACAGGGTCTCACTCTGTTGTCCAGGCTAGGACTCAAGTGATCTCTCACCTCAGCCTCCTGAGTAGTTGTGACTACAGGCACGTGCCACCATGCCAGGCTAATTTTTTAAATTTTTTGTAGAGATTGTGTCTTGCTATATTATTCAGGCTGGTCTTAAACTTCTGGCCTCAAGTAATCCTCCCACCTTTGCCTCTCAAAGTGCTAGAATTACAGGCATGAAATGCCATGCCTGGCCCACTCTTCTTGTGAACAGTCTTATCCTATTATGTTAGAAAATATGAAAGCTTGGCCAGGTGTGCTGACTCATGCCTGTAAAACCCAGCACGTTGGGAGGCTGAGGCAGGTGGATCGCAAGGTCAGGAGATCGAGACCATCCTGGCTAACACGGTGAAACCCCATCTCTACTAAAAATACAAATAATTAGCCAAGGGTGGTGGCCACGTGCCTGTAGTCCCAGCTACTGAGGAGGCTGAGGCAGGAGAATGGCTTGAACCCAGGAGGCAGAGGTTGCAGTGAGCTGAGATGGCGCCATTGCACTCCAGCCTGAGCAACAGAGCAAGACTCCATCTCAAGAAACGAAAATATCGAAGTTTATAAAGTCATCTTTAAATATTACCTTTGACTATCCAGTTTTACATTATTTTAATGGCCATGTTTTTTGCATCAAGGAATGGTATAGCAAGAACGAAGACACAACTTTCCCAACAGAGTTGGGAAAGGGGAGAAACTCAGGGAAAATAATTTGATGAATAGTTCAGAGTTTACCAGTGCTTCACAAGCAAATATAGATTGACCTTCTGCCTCCCTCATAAGATAAACCATCTTAGTTGCCCACTTAGAAGGGCCACTTAGCTCAGAATTGACATGCTTGGAACAAACTGAGAAATATGTGCAATGTGAAATGAACAGCTTTTTCATTTTAACCTCTTAAGACAAACAAGGCCCTGCGCAGTGGCTCACACCTGTAATCCCAACACTGGGAGGCCGAGGTGTGCGGATCACCTGAGGTCAGGAGTTCGAGACCAGCCTGGCCGACATGGTGAAACCCATCTCTACTAAAAATATAAAAATTAGCCAGGTGTGGTGGTGCACGCCTGTAATCCCTGCTACTCGGGAGGCTGAGGCAGGAGAATGGCTTGAATCTGGGAGGCAGTGGTTGGAGTGAGCCAAGATTGCGCCACTACACTTCAGCCTGGGTGACAAAGTGAGACTCCATCTCAAAAAAAAAAAAAAGACTGAAACAAGAGACACTTTTGTTTTATGATCTCTAAACTTAGAATTACCCAATAAGGAGCATAGTGGTCATTAATTAAAAAAAGAAAACAGCTTTCTGAGGTAATTTTCTTACCAAATGTATACATTCAAATGTAGTATTGGCTGTGGTTTTTTTTCATCCATGGTATAACTACCTATGTGAAATCTGTTTAGAATTTAAAGATTGATTGTACTCTTTTCTTTAGAAGTATAATGGTTTCTTAATTTTTTTTCAGACTGTACAGTTTGTTCAAGGAATTTTTGTTGAAAAATATGATCCTACGATAGAAGATTCTTATAGAAAGGTATATATTACTTTGGAAGGCTTTTTGCTTTTGATTTTAATATAAACACTATTTTTGCTTTATAATTATTGAATGTTTTATACAAAGTAGGATGGAGGCAGAGTTAATTTATAAAATTAGTGGGGGGTCAGGCACAGTGACTCACATCTGTAATCCCAGCACTTTGGGAGGCCAAGGCAGGTGGATCACCTTATGTCGGGTGTTCAAGACCAGCCTGACCAACATGGAGAAACCCTGTCTCTACTAAAAATAGAAAATTAGCTGGGCATGGTGGTTCATGCTTGTAATCCCAGCTACTCGGGAGGCTAAGGCAGGAGAATCGCTTGAACACAGGAGGCAGAAGTTGCGGCGAGCTAAGATCGCACCATTGCACTGCAACCTGGGCAACAAGAGTGAAACTCTGTCTCAAAAAAAAAAAATTAGTGGGAAAAGTTTACACTTATTTTCTGGCATTCCATATTTACCAGTTTAGGAGGATCATGAACACTCATACTCTCTCACATTCCCAGAATTTTAAATTTATCCTGACCCTAAAATTGTAATTTGACACACAAACTTTAAAGTAGACCATGCATTTCAAGTAGTAGCCCCATGTTACTTCCAACCCCCTACCTAGCAAGACTGATTACTCCTTATTTTTAAACTAGAGATAGATGGACACAAGTCTCCCTAAGCTCTCTACTTATTAACCTATATTTGCTTGTGAAGCTTTGATAGTAAGGAAGCAGTGTCACAGCTCACAATATAGGTTGAATATCCCTTATCCAAAATACTTGGGACCAGAAGTGTTTGAGATTTCAATTTTTTTTTTCTGATTTTAGGATATTTGTATATAGATAATGAAATAGAATGGCACCCACATCTAAACAATTCCTGGTTTCATACACACCTTATACACATAATCTTATATAATATTTTTAATACTCTTGTTCATGAAACAGTTTTGGCTGCGTTTTGACTGTGACCTGTCACATGAGCTGATGTGTGGAATGTCCACTTGTAGCGTGATATTCCACACATGGCTCAAAAAGTTTTGGATTTGGAACATTTCAGTTTTTGAATTTTTAGATTAGGGATGCTCAGCCTATAGAAAGGTGAATTCCTGTGTCCACTAACAGCATGTGACAATAAAACACTGTGTAGACATTTTTAAAGTAGTAGGGAAAGAGTTATCTCCCCACCTTTATGTAGCAGCCAGCCTGGCCCTGCTGTTGTACAAATACTGTGTTCCTCCCTCCATGTCCACAGTCTACTAAAAAAGCTGGAAACTTTTTTGCAGCCCAGCTGTGAGACAGTATTACTCTTTTCTTTCTCCATCTAATTCTAATACCTATTTTTTCCCTAGGAAATAGTAGGTGGAAAGGGGTAACAGGGATATATGTGTAATTTATTTAATAGCTGTGGCACTGCTTCCTTACTACCAGAAATCTTGTTCCAGTATGGTGAGGCAATATAGTTATCTAGAGAAATAAGGTGTATCTAAAGTATTATGGGAGAATTGAGATAAAATTACTTATGATATTGTTGGAACTATTGCTGGTTTTATTTACTTGAGCTATTTTGAAACTTTTTTCTCTAGAATTAAGTGCTGAGAGATCCATATTGAGACTAGATCTTGTAGGTTTCCCTGTGTTGACTTGAAAACACATGGCTTTTGAACCTGACTACAATTTGGGGGTCTTTGAACCTTAATTACTTAGCTATTTTTCCTCCTGCTTTGTTGAAGTATTGCTTGATAGTGGTTGGTACAGTTGTTATAATCTGTGTGTCTATTGTTGGTACATGAGCTTTTGTGTATATTAAGGTCGTCTTATGTACGTTTTAAAAATGAATGTATTTTAATTTTTCTACCAGCAAGTTGAAGTAGATGCACAACAGTGTATGCTTGAAATCTTGGATACTGCAGGAACGGTAAGTACAACTAAATACCGAAGTATATGCACCATTTATATAATATTGACTTAATAAATGCTAGTACTCTATAGACAAATACTAGTCAAGCTTATTTAAAAGTACTACTTGCAGCTGGTCGTGGTGGCTCACACCTTGGATCCAAGCACTTTGGGAGGCCAAGGTGGCCGGAACACTTGAGGGTCAGGAGAGACCAGCCTAGCCAACATGGCTACATCCCATCTCTACTAGAAATACAGAAATTAGTCTGGCATCGTGGAACACGCCTGTAATCCCAGCTACTCAGGAGGCTGAGGCAGGAGAATCTCTTGAACCTAGGAGGCAGAAGTTACAGTGAGCAAAGACTGTGGAAGACTGTGCCACTGTACTCCAGCCTGGGTGACAGAACAAGTAAAAATGTACTAGTTGCTAAACTTTAAATCTTAAAGTTCTTTTTATTCTGTTGAATTTTTAATTTTATATTGACTGGGCATAGTGGTTCATGCCTGTAATCCCAGCACTTTGGGAGGCTGAGGTGGGTGGATCACTTGAGGTCAGGAGTTCGAGACCAGCCTGGCCAACACAATGAAACCCCATCTCTACTAAAAATACAAAAATTAGCCTGGTGTGGTGCACACCTATAATAATCCCAGTTACTCGGGAGGCTGAGGCAGGAAAATAGGTTGAACCCGGGAGGTGGAGGTTGCAATAAGCCAAGATCACGCCACTGCACTCCAGCCTGGGCAACAGAGCAAGACTCTGTGTCAAAAAAAAAAATGTATATTGCACTTTTTGCAGTTGCAGTGGATCAGTTATTGAAAAATTTAGAAAATGTGTTAGAAGGAAGATTTTCAGTCTCACTATACTTTTAAAACAGTATGTTACTATATTTCAAATAATACAGGTAAATATTCATTCCTTAGCAGTTGTATGAAATATTTTGATTGAGGCTGGGCACGGTGGCTCATGCCTTGTATACTCAGCACTCTGGAAAGCCAAGGTGGGCGGATCACTTGAGGTCAGGAGTTCAAGACCAGCCTGGCCAACATGGTGAAACTTCATCTCTACTAAAATAGAAAAATTAGCTGGGGGCAGTGACAGGCACCTGTAGTCCCAGCTACTCAGGAGGTTGAGGCAGGAGAATCACTTGAACCTTGGAGGCAGAGGTTGCAGTGAGCTAAGATTGTGCCACTGCACTCCAGCCTGGGCAACAGAGTGAGACTCCATCCCAAAAAAAAAAAAAAAGAAATATTTTAATTGGTATCTCTCCTCCTTCAACGTATTTATAGACCGACTAGATTTGTAGGTATCTGAAGATGAAGGGAAGATTTGTTCTTGGTATATGATATTCATTCAGCTAATGTTTGAGTATCTGATAGGTGCCAGGCACTGTGTTCTTGCCCTCACATGCTCACAGTTTAGTGAAGGAAAGTAGTGTGGGAAAATGAGATGGTCTAGATATGTATCCTGATGGAGCCCCACAGAACTAGAGCATTTGAGCTATAGCTGTATAGATTAACTTGGCTGATATAGGTGGGGTGGTCTACACATTATGATATATTTTAAAAGCTGCCTTTAGTAACTTTTGGGGATGGGATATTTCTGTTCCACTTAAGTATATTTTTTGTATATAAATCTACTTTAATGTATTATTTTTAAATAAACCTATTTCCTAAAATGCCAATTTTTCAAATAGTATCTTGTCATAGATTATAATTTTAACAAATGCTACATAATACTGCAATATTCTTTATTGAGCTATAATTACAAAATTTGAAAACTGTCAAAGTAACTGTCAAAACATTCTTGTTTTTTAATGTTCCTTTCTTTCTATTGTAGGAACAATTTACAGCAATGAGGGATTTGTACATGAAAAATGGACAAGGCTTTGCATTAGTTTATTCCATCACAGCACAGTCCACATTTAACGATTTACAAGACCTGAGAGAACAGATTCTTCGAGTTAAAGACACTGATGATGTAAGCTGACTTCCTAAGAATTTTATTTCAAAACCTGATTATAATAGTAGTACAAATCTAAATTTAAACTCATTTTAAAGCTCATGTATTTTGGTGGGGAGAGGAGTGTTGGTTTTTTAAAAAATTTTCCTTGAAAGGTAAAAATGTATCTTTAATACTCATACATGTTTTCAAATACATATCGTGGAAAGTAGGAAATTTCCTCCTCTGCCATTATCCTGTGAAAATTAAATGTTATACCCTTCCTATTTTTAAATCATGCCTTTGGTTGGGAGGAGGGAGGGATATGGGAGGCAACATTATTAATAGAGTAAATTACATTCTGGCCACTGTTCTGATAGATCAAAAACCTTTTTAGAAAAAAGATTTTGGTCTCACTACGTTGTCCATGCTGATCTCAAACTGGTGGCCTCAAGCAATCCTCCCACCTTGGTCAAAGTATTGGGATTACAGGCGTGAGCCACTGCACCTGGCTCTTAAGAGCCTAGCAAAAACCAACTATGACAGAAAAGGAATAAAGTAATAATAATTTTTAAAGAAAGGCAACAAATAAATTAGATTCTAACATTAATTTAGGTGTCTCTTAGAGTCAGCCATAATGGAGTTTAATCCCTTATCACACTATATATAGCAGTGGTTATCAAAATAGATTTTGCATCAGAATCACCTGTAAGACTAGTTAAGACATTTCTGGGCTGAAATCTCAGAGCAGCTGATTCAGTAGGTCTGCATTAGGGACCAAGAATTTGCATTTCTAACAAGTTTCCAGGTGGTGTTGGTGATGCTGATCTGAGTACTGTAAGAACCAGGCTGGACATGGTGGCTCACACCTCTAATCCCAGCACTTTGGGAGGCCAAGGTGGTGGATCCCCTGAGCTTAAGAGTTCAAGACGTCCCTGGGCAACACAGCAAAACCCTGCCTCTACCAGAAATAAAAAAAAAAAAAGATTAGCCGGCAAAGTGGTGTGCACCTGTGGTCCCAGCTTCTTTGGAGGCTGAGATGGGAGGTGTGCTTAAGCCTGGGAGGTGGAGTTTGGCAGTGAGCCGACATCACACCACTGCACTCCAACCAGGGTGACAATGTGAGACCATCTCAAAAATAAATAAATAAAATTTAAAAAGACTCACTGTACTGTAGTTTAATTATAGCAAATACTGTGAGAGCTGGGAGACACCCATGGTAAATGCTTTTATTTTCTGGACTTCTGAAACAAGGGAATTTGGGAGGACCCTGCATAATTACAGCAACCTCAGGAAACATTTTTAAATTTCTAAATCCATTTAATAAGTGGTCTTGAATTTTAGTAAATTAAGTTTGATTGGTTTTTTAAATACAAGACTATAGGAAATTAAAAATTCTACTTTGGGAGCCTTCCAAATTTCTCCTTTTTGTGTTGTGCAATTGAGAATGCTTAGTTTAATAAATGCACGTCAGGAAACCACAAAACTTGAGGTTGATTGACATCCTTTAGAGAAACATTTTAAAATGCTAAAATATATTGGATTTTCACATAACACCCTTTGTACTTTCTTTTAAAAAGTTTATATGTTTTGCTTACTATAAGTAGTTATAAGTCCATTGTGATAAAATTCTAAGGTTTTTCCCCCCATCTCTCATAACAGGATCATAGCTTGTTTTCTCAAAATTTTATGTAAAAGTGTCTTATTTATGTCTACTTTGACTAGGTTGTGTTGATTTTACTTAATATATATATGAGAGTTTTCTTTCTCTTCTTTTGGAGTTATCGTTTGACATTTCCATGAAAAGAGAAGGTAGTGGAGATAATTGACATCAAAGTTAATACTTATGTTTGTGTTACAAATTGTTAAGGCTTTTATGTTTTACCTGTACATTTTATTATACATTATTAATTTAATATTTTTCTGTGGCATTATGTGAAAAGTAATTCTTAGATTTGACTCAGAATTCTTTTGATTTGATTCATATAGCATATTTAGTTATTTATTTTTACTCTCACAAATGTATTTTTAGGTTCCAATGATTCTTGTTGGTAATAAGTGTGACTTGGAAGATGAAAGAGTTGTAGGGAAGGAACAAGGTCAAAATCTAGCAAGACAGTGGAACAACTGTGCATTCTTAGAATCTTCTGCAAAATCAAAAATAAATGTTAATGAGGTATGGTCAAATATACTTACAATGGCTCTTCATTTGAAGTACAACCCTGAAGATTAATGGAAAATGTGTGTGTGTCTTAACCCTAAGTTAGCATGTACTCAGGATGATGTGTTGATGTTATAGGCAAAAAAACCAAAACCTCTTATATATATGTGCATGTAGTAAATAATACTATTTCAGTCTTTTTATTAAATACTAGTACATTGATATTTACCATAAAAAAGGAAGATTGGACAGTAAAGACAGATTAAGACTTCAGGCATCTGAAGGATGTTATGTAAAAGATAGAGACTAAAATTCCAAAAGGTATGCATGGTTCCTGAAAGGCTCCAAGTCATGTTAAACGAAAACTTACAGTTTTAAAGAGGAGCAAAGGATTTTTTTCTTTGTGTGATGGTAAATGTTCTAATTGAACTAAGATAAGATCTCTGCAGCTCCTTCAACTAAGTCCATACTTTAAGGAGCACAGTATTAACACTCACCCAAAAAAAAAAGAGCTTGGCAGTTACAACACCTGATTTTATTCTCATTCCTCAGCTGAACAGAATAGTTGCTTTCTGGGGATTAATTTATATCCATGGAAATTTCTGTTTTTTCAGTTCACTTTTTTCATTTGTGGGGGATGGGGTGTTCCTCCTATAAATTAAAACAAATTAATGTATTTGCAGATCTTTTATGACCTAGTGCGGCAAATTAACAGAAAAACTCCAGTGCCTGGGAAGGCTCGCAAAAAGTCGTCATGTCAGCTGCTTTAATATACTAAATGCATTGTAGCTCTGAGCCAGGTATGTTCATTTATCTTTCCTCAACTTTTAATCACTCAGCCTTATTAAGGGCAGGCTCAGGAAAGCAAGTATGGAATTCATTTTATTGGTACTAAAAAATAAATGGCTTACTTTAGTTTTATAAGATATTCATTAGTTAGTATGGTATCTTATTAAAATAATTATTTCATTTACCTATCATCATAAGTAAGGTATTCCACATAAGTTTTTTTTTTTTTTTTTTTTTTTCTTTTTTTTTTGAGTCTTGCTGTGTCACCCAAGCTGGCGTGCAGTGGCGCAATCTTGGCTCACTGAAACTTCCTCCTCCCAGGTTCAAGTGATTCTCCTGCCTCAGCCTCCCAACTAGCTAGGATTGCAGGCATGCGCCACCACTCCCAGCTAAATTTTGTATTTTTAGTAGAGATAGGGTTTCACCATGTTGGCCAGGCAGGCTGGTCTAGAACTCCTGACCTCAAGTGATCTGCCCGCCTTGGCCTCCCAAAGTGCTGGTATTACAGGCGTGAGTCACCAAGCCCGACCAAGTGAATATTCTAAATAAGTTCATTCAGTATACTGGTTGGTGCTGGCAATATAATGGTGAATAAGATAAGACCAATTTTCTCTCCTTGACTCTTAATTACTTTAAGCTGATTAAGATATACTGAAAGAGAAAGATAATCGCAAAACATGATAAATGCTGTAATAGGATAAATACAGGGTAGTATTGCTAATGAAAACCCCTGACATGGCCAGGTACAGTTGTTCATGCCTATAATCCTAGAAATTTGGGAGGCTGAGGCAGGATTGCTTGAGGCAAGGAGTTCAAGACCAGTTTTGGCAACATAGCTAGACCCTGCCCCTAATTTAAAATACACATTCATCATGTGCTAGTCACTTTTTTTTCCCTTCAGTTTAAGTTGCAGGGTACACGTGCAGATGTGCTGGTTTGTTACATAGGTAAGCGTGTACCATGGTGGTTTGCTGCACAGATCTCCATCAGTGCCTGGCATGTAATTAACACTCAACTATTAGCTGCTGCTGATGGTTTCCTCTTCAGCTGTCATTAAACTGTTAATTTATTGTACCCTTATTCTTGAACTTTTGACTTTTCTGACTCTTGTTTCTTCCTATGTTAATGGACCCAGTACTGCCATAGCATTTTGATTCTGTATCTTTTTAGAGTTTTTGTTCCTACCTTCCCTCTAGGGCTTTCTGTTTAGTGATATATGCTCTCATTCTGATATCCTATAATTCCTGACCATATGCCCATTCTTAGCAGACACTCTTCCATCTGTCCTTCCTAATTTGCAACAGTCTGTTAGGATTTAGAAAACTTGAT
Source organism: Cacajao melanocephalus (assembly GCA_963573385.1). Lineage (NCBI taxonomy): Eukaryota > Metazoa > Chordata > Mammalia > Primates > Pitheciidae > Cacajao > Cacajao melanocephalus. The sequence continues at coordinate 58,684 of CAUYLG010060101.1, read as the reverse complement.
TGCAAAACTTATTCAGACTCAGAATGAGGACTAAAAGTTCTAGGCATTTGTGAAAATTATTTCAGCAGCCACATCTATATTAACAACTCTTCTGACTTGTAAGAAATCTGATCACCAAAAAAACAAATAGGAAACATTTTTTTAGCCCAGGCATGTATGCCGAAAATTATTCAAAGTAAGTACATATTTAACTGAGTTCTAAGTTTACTTTGACATCACTCAGAAATTTTTTTAAAAAGCTTTAATTACATGTGATTTTAGTATAATAATCAGCTTTTTCTGACATAATTCTTAATAGAATGTTTAAACGTGGAATTAGAAAATATATAACATAATCGTAAACCTGTAAAACACCATCCTGAAATAAATTCTATTTGCTTCTCTGAATGTGCTTTTTAGCCACTCTTATTGGAAGAGTGTGGAAGAAAGATCTTAATTATCTCATATTAGAAACCTGGGTTAGGTGTGTATTCTCTATTTATGATGTAATTCTAGGATTGTGAAAACACAGGATTACCCATTTTGTTAATATTGCTGACTTTTTAATCCTAATTCTAATAAGATTGACTTAATTTTAATGTGATTTTTTTTTCCCTTTTTAATCTTTGGAAAGTAATGCACAAAACCTTGTGCAAAGTTACTTTCCCTTGCTGTTTCTAAGATTTTCCATTTAATTGACTTTCAGAAGAGCAGCAGAATAGACTTCATCTTTTTGGAATGAAAAGATGAAAAGGTCTGCGATGAATTGTGGTAAATTGCCATTAATGTGTTGACTAGAACAAGAGCCTATAGATTATATTCATTTCTAACACTTCTAAGACTGTTTTCTTAACTGTTTCCTTTTGGGTCTTTTTTTCCAGCCCCTGTTTTTAATTAATTTTTTTTTTCCTTTTGACAGGTCTGAAGAACTGTTGCCCAATTCAACAGTGCCAGCATTCCAACTTTGTTAAACCTACCAACATCTTAAATGGACTTTCCTGTGGTGGTACCCTTTAAGAGGCGGATGAAAGCTACTATTATCAGTTTGCACATTCTAATCACTTTCCAGTATCACAAGAGAGATTTTTACTTATATAATAGTCCTAGAGTATGCAGCTGGTAAAACCAGAGGCTACATCAAGTATTACTGCTAAGAGACATTCTTCATCCACCAATGTTGTACATGTATGAAAATGGTGTACTGTATACTTTAACATGCCCCATACTTTGTATTGGAGAGTACAATAATGTAAATCCTAAAAGCACCACTATTTTAGCATAATAAAAGAAAGTCCAAAGAGCTCCTATATAGACTACTCCAGATAACTTCGCTTCTTTGATACTTGTAGCTTATTGTAATTTTTTTTAAGAAATTCAAGGTCATTATTATTGTACAAAATAAGCGCTTTGATTAACACAGCTATATAGTTTTTTTAATTTTTAAAAAACCTGTGGAGACAGTGATCTTGTCTTTAAAATATGATAGTCCTTTCAGTATAATGTCTTAGATTAAAGACGTTGCCTTTAATATCTGTTGGGAAGGAAATGTCCAGACTTTTCAAATCTCTTACTATATGTTTCCTTTTTTGTTTACATAGGGAACAATGTTTATAGTTGTGTGTACAGTGGGGGTCTACAACAAGAAGTGTATATTTTCAAACAATTTTTTAATGATTTAACAATTTTTGTAAATCATTTTCAGGCTTCTGCAGCTGTAGATTCTCACTGTGAATCCCTTGCTTGCTCATGCATAAGTGTATTTGCAATACCAAATATACAGGTTTAGTATTTTTGCCTGTTAGTGATTGTTTCACATGTGTAACGTTTTGGTTGAGATGTTAAATGGTGGACAAGTACTGTGGATGTGAATGTGGGAAGTAATTTTAATCATATGTAATTGGTCACAAGGCCTAATTTGCAGTAACTATTGCTGTTTTATTTAACAATGCCTTGTTGCTTTGTATGCATTAATGTTTGGATGTAAAGATTGTGTGTCTATCCAACAGGGAGCCACAGTATTTAAATTGACCAACCTAATGTTACAACTACTTTGAGGTGGCCAAATGTAAACTAAAAGCCTTAATTAAAGTGGTGCAATTTTGTATAACTTAGCATCAGTAGTTCAATAAATTTGGATTGCCATGCAAGGGCTTGCATTATAATTACTTGCCACTTGAATGTGTTTTGTGTAATGTTTTAACAGTGCTAGTAAATAAATATGGGTTTACCCTGGTTTTAATTGTAATAGGTGCGTTTTACACAGCGTGGTTTCATAATTTAACATTTGGGCAAGCCAGACTCATTAATGACAGGAATGATAAGTAGGCAGGGGGTTTTCTGGTATTGTTTGAATATACACATAACCATCTTTTGAACTTTTCCTTGAAATAATTTTGTAAATCAAGCAGTATTATGAACAAATGCATTTGGGTAATGTTTAGTAGCTCTTTGAGGAGGTAAAAGAGGAATGATGTGAAATACTTTGATGGATGTTACACTATGGATTTTTTAAAATATAGGATGAAATTAGAATATTAAATAGATTAACCAGATTAATCTGGTTTTAAAAATCTTTGAGTGATGTAAACTCAAGCACTACTTTTTAGAGAATAGATATTTTTCTTAAATGTGCTATCATTAAATTATTGTGTAAGAATTGAATTCTTATAGAATTGTAAAAAACTATATGTAAAAAAATTGTAAAGAAGCTCTTAAACTTTTTCAAAGTATTTGCCAGCCACTGGAGCAATTAATTAGTGATACTATCTAATAAAGGGGTATCTGCTAATCCCCTAAATACACGCTGTTTGATACATTTTTAAAGGGTTTCATGTTAAGAAGAAAAAAGTCATTATTTCCACAAAGAGACTTGTTTGGGCAGAACTGGTTTTATTTATACTTACTTGGGGAAAAAAATAAGCCCAAAAATCTGGGACAGTGAAACACTAAAATTACTTCAATTTACTATGTTCTGTTACATCCATTGAGGATACTGCCATTAATTCAATAATTACTTTTAATAAATGTTTGCTTCCTACCAGCTATGTACCAGGCACAATTGTAGACTCAAGAACAGCTATAAATATTAAGTCATTGGACAAATAAATTTAAGTACTTAAGTGTCAAAAATTGTTCTAGGCCTAAAGATATAGCAGCAACCAAGAGCTGCCCTCCTAGAATTTATATTCTATTGAAGAGTTTCTCAACCTCAGCACTATTGATGTTTTATGTTTGATAATGTATTCTAGTGACTCTCCTGTGCATTATAGGAATTTTAATATTTGCCCACTAGGTGCCATTAACCCCACCCCAGCCTCCAAGCTGTGACAACCAAAAATGTTTCCAGCCATTGCCAGATGTCCTCTAGTTGGATTACTGGGAGATGAGAGGGGTGAACTTGGGGGGCAAAATCACCCTGGTTAAGAACTGCTCTGGGGGGAAACCACATTAGTTATAGATGAGTGTTAGGGTTACAGGATGGATGGTTTACTATAGTGAATAAGAATATGAACTTTGGAGCCAGACTTCCTGGGTTTCTAATCCCAGCTCTTCCACTTCCTACTATGTGCCTTTGGTTGGGTGTCTTGGTTTCCTCATCTGTAAAATGAAAATGATAATACCTAACTTCATAGGAGTTAGAGTGAAATGAATGCCAGTGCTATTCTCTAGGTCAAAAAATATATATGTAATTTCTTCTTTTTTTAATGCTGATAGGAATAAGGCTGTGGTTTAGCAAAAAGCACCATTTTCTCCTATACAAAATAGTAACTGCAGTTTAGGAACACAACTCATGTAGATGGACTTTTCTGGTGCTTAATGGGAAAATACTAAAATAGCTGAGTCAGAAAAGGCACAAGTTCCTTTTCATGTCCCCAAGGATACTTGGAGAAACTTGAGTTTTAGGAGAAAACCAGAGTGTTTTTCACTTAACATTTTTCTAAAAAGTATAAAAGCCCTGTATTGACTTCCTTATTGATTCAGTTGTTTTTCTTAAATGTAAATAGGTCATCTTTATGTGAGCATTACGAATAGAAATTTTTAAAATTCCATTTATGAAGTTTTGCCTTTTTCTTTTTTCTTTCTTTTTTTTTTTTTTTTAAGACAGGGTCTCACCATGTTGGTCAGGCTGGTCTTGAACTCCCGACCTCAGGTGATCTGCCCGCCTTGGCCTCCAAAGTGCTTGGATTACAGGTGTGAGCCACCGCGCCTGGCCAGTTTTGCCTTTTTCAAAAAACATCATCCCATCTTTAGTTGTGGGACAGCAAACTTAGAACCAAAACTCATCACTACAACTTTTCTTTGAGGCAAACTCTTAATCTGTGTTTTTCATTGAATTTAATCCATCTGTTATTCTCTTTTTAAATCTTGGAAATGTAAAATGGAATAATCGTGTTTTACAATTAATACTCTTACTACTTTTACCTTAGAAACCTTAAAAGTGTTTGCAGGCTTGTCTCATAACCTATCAGTGAGCCTTAATATTGTGATTTGTAAGACTCAAAAATTTTTTTAAACAATTTTGACAGCCTGGGCAACATAGTAAGATCCCATCTCTTAAAGAAAAAAAAATTTTTTTAATTAGCTGAGCATGGTGGTGCACGTCTGTACCTGTAGTCGCAGCTATTCAGGAGGATTGCTTGAGCCCAGGAGATCGAGGATAAAAAGTATTCCATGTTACACATATTTTAAACTTGCTTCCTTAAAACATCCCTGTTGGTGGCCTGCAGGTTACTGACCTTAGGAATTGTAGGCTTCATCCAAAATTAGGGATACCAACCTGATTTTTGTATCTAAGAATCAAAATCCATTCAGTATTGTCTACTGTGTTCCAGGTGCTGTTTACAATACCAGAGGTATAGCAGGGATGTTCTGCCCACATGCGGAAAACAGCAAATGAACAAAGCTCTACTGGTAACAGCCCATTTGAGAAAATTTTAATGATTTTAGAAAAGTGAGCTATCATTTTTCATACATGTAAATTTTTTTCTTCATAGGTAATCTAATTTTTCTGATTTCTCCAAAAGGGTACAAAGACAATTTATACTATGTTGTTTTTAACACCGTAGTAAAATTACAGGTTAAACCTATAGTTTAACCTGACTTTCCTTGCAGACCCACATAAATGAGATAATTATACAAATTCAGCATGTGGGTCAAAATGCAGGGTTTTTTTCCTGAAAAAACAGCACATACAGATATTACAGGATTTTTATGTGAATAATACATTCACTTAAGTCAGAAGGTTTCAGTTTTTAAATAGGCAGAGATCAAAAGCCTTTAATGTTTTTGTCATCTGCCATTACCCATTCAAATTTCTATTTATAGTCTGGTAGTTATGTCCCTTGTGAGCACTAATTTCAGAACAGGTGACTCTTACTGTCAAACTCTTTAATGTGCAGTGCACTAGGCTTGGGGCAGAGGGGAGTAGAATGGAGTAAATTATGTAATAAGTCCAGTCTCTGGCCTGGCGTGGTGGCTCACGCCTGCAATCCCAACACTTTGGGAGGGTGAGATGGGTGGATCACTGGAGGCCAGGAGTTTGAGACAAGCCTGGCCAACATGGTGCAACCCTGTCTCTATTAAAAATGCAAAAATTTGATGGGTGTGGTGGTGTGTGCCTTTAATCCCAGCTACTCAGGAGGCTGAGTCAGGAGAATCACTTGAACCTGGGAGGCAGAGGCTGCAGTGATCTGAGATCATTACCACTGCACTCCAGCCTGGGCAGCAGAGTAAGAAGCCGCTTTGCAAAAAAAACAAAAAAACAAAAAAGCATCCATTTTCTGCTGGCCAAGGTGTTTAACAAAGTCAATGGTGGGGAAGACTAGTCAAATAAACTATCATATCTAATAACTTGTCTAACCATAGGTGGCTCTTGTTCTATTATCCATACTAAAGCAAGTGACTGATTCATAGTAAAAACTATTTTGTAAAATATATGGACTGTTTGATTTATATTCCCAACTATTACATTTAGTTGACCATTAACAGGTCAACATTAATTAGATTTCCTAGGCAAATCGACCAATGACGAAAAACTATGTAGCTGGCAGAAAAAAAATTAGTGGGTGTGGTGGTGCTTGCCTGTAATCCCAGCTACTTGGGAGGCTAAGGCAGGAGGAACTCGAGTCCCAGTGGTTTGAGGCTAGCATGGGCAACCTCTCTCTTAAAAAAGAAAAAAGTATCTTTCCCTATTGGAAATGGAATAGAATCGGAGGGGTATGGTTCAGCAGGTGTTATGGGGGGCCCTCTACTGTCCTAAATGAGACTTAATAGTAAATGTTAATATAACTAAAGCAACAGATTTGCCAGCTGGGTGAAAGAACCCAGAGAAGGGTAATGGTAGAACCAGAATTAAGACAGCCAGCTTGTCAGCTACCTTTGAATATGTATTTTCTGTGCATAGTCAGATTTGAATGATTGGACCTTGGAGTTACTGACGTATTAGAGGTACTGAAACCATGAGTGTGAATGAAATTATTTTCATAAGAATTACATGGGGTCAGCAATAATTACATGGGGTTAAAAATAATACCGGTCCAGGAGCAGTGGCTCACACCTGTAATCCCAGCACTTTGGGAGGCCGAGGCGGGCAGATCACGAGGTCAGGACATCGTGGCTAACACGGTGAAACTCCGTTTCTACTACAAATATAAAAAATTAGCCAGGCATGGTGATGGGCACCTATAGTCCCAGCTACTCAGGAGGCTGAGTCAGGAGAATCACTTGAACCTGGGAGGCAGGAGTTGCAGTGAGCTGAGATTGCGCCACTGCACTCCAGCCTGGGTGACAGAGCAAGACTCCGTCTCAGTAATAATAAAGGCTGGGTGTGGTGACTCACGAGTGTAATCCCACCACTTTGGAAGACCAAGGCAGGCGGATTACAAGGTCAGGAGTTGGAGACCAGCTTGCCCAATATGGCAAAACCCAGCTCCACTAAAAATACAAATATTGGCTGGGCATTGTGGCAGGCACCTGTCGTCCCAGCTACTCGGAAGGCTGAGGTAGGAGAATCGCTTGAACCCAGGAAGCAGAGGTTGCAGTGAGCCAACGTCGCACCACTACACTCCAGCCTGGGCAACAGAGCAAGACTCTGTCTCAAAATAATAATAAGGAAACCCTGGCTTAAACAGGATTGGGTTGGGGAGAAGGGTTGGAATACAAAGGATTGCTATTAAAAAGACACGGGCAGAGAACAAGGCAAATAGCTGAGCAGCAATTGAGAATATAGCATGTTTTATAGCAAAGAGCAAAATACTATTGTTCCTCTTTTAGTATGCTATAGACAAGCAGTAATTTTATTCTCTAAAATCATTCATCATTTTTTTATCTCTCTGTATATACTTGGTGGTGAATTTGCTACAAATATAAGGAGATGCTGGGGTAGTTTTTGGAAATACTATCCTCGAATTAGTACCAGGTCTATGTGTATCTGTAGCAACTATAAAGTCAGTTTCAGAGCCAGTATTGGCAAACTTCTATTTAGATTCAGCTGTACCAAGACAAGTCATCTTTCAAATATATGCCGTTGCAGTATTTCTCTACTTTCCCAGTAATATAAACTATTTTCTCTCAATTTTCATAAGCAGTATTTTGGTGCTTTACCCAAAATATTAGGGAGAAAATTCTTCTTTTTAACTGGATTCTTATATGTTGATCTATTTTTATTATTTTCTAAAAAAAAAAAATTAGTGTCCTAGTTTAAAAGTATGTATTTGTTTCCTAGGGCTGCTGTAACGAATTATCACAAATTTGTGCTCTTTCACAGTTCTGAAGGTCAAAGTCCAAAATCAAGGTGTTGTTAGGGGTGTACTCCTAGAGCCTCTCAGAGAGAACCCGTTCCTTGGCATTATGCCACATCACTCATGGGCCTCCATCTTCATATCTCCTCCTCTGTATCATCTTTCTCCTATAAGGACATTTGTTTTGACATTTAGGGCTCACCCATAATACTTAAGGATAATCTCATCTCAAAACTCTTAATCACATCTGCAAAGACGCTTTTTTCAAACAAAGTTAACAGACAGAAGTTTGGGGGTTGGGATGTGGACATAACTTTGGGAGCCATTAACAACCTACCAAAACATTTTAACAATTTTTCGGTACCAAAGACTAATATTAGAGTCTGCTCCAGGGTAACTCAAAACATTCTGAACTTAATAAGCAAACCCTCAGGTCTCCCTAGAGAGATCGTGAGGACCTAGGAAAGTCCCAGAATTAAGCTACTCTGCAGGGATTCTGAGGGAAGTCTGGGAACAGGTGAGACTTTCATGAGTCAATCAGAGGTTTAGTATGGACTAGTTCTACAATTCCAGAAGCGACATACTGGCCATAGAATACTGTTAACCATTGTCATCCCACAGAATTACCTTTTACTTGCGTCAGCATATATCCTGCCTACCTTACATTTTTATATTTATCAGTTATGACAGAAACTTCTCCCCTTTTACTTAGATTTAGTACTAATATAACAAACTTATTTTCTTTGCTTTTCATTTTCAGGCATATCCAGAGGGTTTTCTCTTCACCTCACTTCCCACCTTTAATCAGACATACATGATTCATATTACAGAAAATGAGTGTTTCTGAAACCAAATGGTGGTGTTTATAAGATATTGCTTCTGCACTGAATTCAATGTTTTATTTACTGCTTGGTTATTTTGTTTTTGTTTTTTGAGAAATGGGAGGAGTGTCATATCTAGATGCACGTGAAAAAAAAGAAATGGGAGGAATGGACACATACATAATTGATAAAAACTCATCTGATTAAAAACTCATATTTTTTAGAGTAAAAAGCAATAACACTTCCTGAAATACACCTTGGGCTCCTTGCAGAAGCTGAACTATCTGGTAATTACTATTTGGCAAACAGCTAACAGCTAGCTCTTAATTTTTCAGAAATAGGAGGACATCATTGGCCACCATCATACCACTAATTTTATTGCACCAATGCTTTCACAGAGGATGTCACCAAAGAAAGAAGTGGCATCCACTACCCCTCCCCCATCCTTCCACTCTGAACCAGTACAGGATATTCTCATGGTCAGGGCATTCTCTCCTTGGCAGGATGTAGCTAATGACATATGCAGAATTAATGACTTGGTTGCCCTAGGCCCCCTGCCAAGGCTTTTGTTCAAGGGAGGGTAAAGAGGACAGGTCTCAGGATGTCATCCAAACAGGATGGATATAGAGTGCCAACCAGGTTAGCCCTGGCAAGTTAAGACATTTTACAGTGCCACCACCTAACTCCATACTGTGTCAGATGAGCCAGTTGCATAGTGTTGATTTCCCTAAGAGTATTATAACAAGGAAGGGCTGTTTTCTTAGCCCAGTTGCTACTAAAACTCACTCAGAGGAGCAAGTGGAATTTGTCACAATTGGATCAATTGTTTTATCTCACTCTTAGAAGAAAAGTTACAAATTCTAGGAGGCAAAAGATTTTTGTGACCAGGTCTCCCTGACCTGCACAAAATAAACTCTACATGAGTTAAACTGAAATAGATTTAGTGTCTAACCTTAACTCTAGTTTGGCGTTAACTTCTTTTCCAAAGGGAAATAACCTTAACAATCTAAAATCATCCTTGCAAATACACTTTCTCAGCTCTTCTTTTCTGCCGTCCTATGAATCACAAATAGAAGTTTAAGACAGCTGTCATGTAGGCTCCGCAAATTCAATTAAAATGGCGAATGATGAAAGAATAAGAAAAACCAGCAAATGATAGCTTAATATTTAGTTATCTAACTTGATACTGCTTGAAAGTGACATTTCTAGATTAAAGAACTGATAAGCTCTCATAGTTGAGAAATAATATTAGTTATTTCTTGGACACCGTAAGATGTGCCACCTATTGCTCTTAAACACTTTACATGTGTTATTTAACTCTTACAGCAATGCTATGATATAGGGGCTGAGTCTCTTAATAGAGCTAATGAACGCATTAAATCAAAAGAATGAAATGTTAAATATAAACACTGGAAAATAAAATTATTTTTGCTTGTATTATAAGTGAACACCTTGAAAGCTCAAAAAATGTATCAGAAGTATTCAGGAACTTGGGGAAGTACCTGGATATAAGATAAGTATGCCAAAAAATCAATAGCTTTTCTTTATAAATAATACCTAGAAGTTGATATGATGGTAAATATGACAGACAAAAACTAAAAGTCTGAAGGTATAAGGCTAACAAGAAAGAACTATTATAAAATCTTATTGAAGGACATAAGTCAAGATATGAACAAATGTATTGAATGGGAAGATAATATAAAAATATCAATTCCCCCAAATTAGCATGTTAATGTAATATAATTCCAATTTGAATATTTCAACTGGGCAACAGTTCTTTGTTTTTTGGGTTTTTTTTAATAGACTGGATGTTGGTCTCGAACTCCTGGGTTCAAGCAGTCTTCCCATTTGGCCTCCCAAAGTGCTGGAATTATAGGCATGAGTAACCGTGCCAGGCATGAGTGAGGTTTTGGAATTGAAATTAAGCAAATGGGCCAGGAGCAGTGGCTCACACCTGTAATCTCAGCACTTTGGGAGGCCAAAGCGGGCAGGATCACCTGAGGTCAGGAGTTCGAGACCAACCTGGCCAACATAGCGAAAACCCGTCTCTACTGAAAGTACAAGAATTAGCCAGGCATGGTGGTGCACACCTGTAATCCCAGCTACTCAAGAGGTGAGGCAGGAAAATCGCTTGAACCCTGGAGAAAGAGGTTGCTGAGAGCTGAGATCACACCACTACATTCTAGCCTGGGCAACAGGAGTGAGACTGTCTCAAAAAAAATAATAATTTAAAACAATAGGAGTCTTAGAAGGAAATCTAAGAGATTGGAAATCTAGAGATAGGGTAGACCTTCTTAGCCAGTTTTTAGAACTCAAGCTATATTTAAAATTAAAATACATACTTCAAGTAAGTAAGTTAATAAGTGTGTGTGTGTATGCACACAGATGCTTCTCAGCTTACAATGGGGTTATGTCCCAATAAGCCCATCATAAGTAAAAGATGTAAGTCAAAAATGCATTTAATACCCTGATAAATCTATCACAAAGTTGAAAAATTACAAGGAAAACCATAAGTCAGGGGCTGTCTGTGTATATAAATTTAAATTTTTCTTGGCAAAATATGTTGTAGTCAATTTGGGAAAATATAACATAGATAAAAGATAAATTATTCAAAAGAAAAATGGATGAAAGATATAACTAGGCAGTTCAGAGAAGAACAAATCCAAATGGTCCATCAACATAAAAAGATGCTCTAACTGTAGCCAGAGAAATACAAACCAAAGTACCAATAAGCCCCACACATGAACGAAAACTGCAGAGAACACTACAATCCCAGAGGAGATAAAGGGCAAGAAATGAATCATTTATTGCTGATGGAAACGTGCATTGTAGCACTGATATCTATTCAAATTAAATATGCATATTTGACTGTAATTCTACTACTGATATTTACACCAAAGAAATAAAAGGATATATACACAAGATTATTTATTGCCACACTCTAAAAGAAAAAACGGTGCATACCCATCGATAGAATAATTGAATAAATTATGATTCATGCATAATATAGAACATTATGCATTCATTTAAAAATGAGTTTGATGGGTCAGGCGAGGCGGTTCACGCCTGTAATCTCAGCACTTTGGGAGGCCAAGGCGGGCGGATCACGAGGTCAGGAGATCGAGACCATCTTGGTCAACATGGTGAAACCCCGTCTCTACCAAAAAATACAAAAATTAGCTGGGCGTGGTGGCACAGGCCTGTGGTCCCAGCTACTCGGGAGGCTGAGGCAGGAGAATCGCTTGAACCCAGGAGGCAGAGGTTGCAGTGAGCCAAGATTGCGCCACTGCACTCCAGCCTGGCACCTGGCAACAGAGCAAGACACTTGTCTCAAAAAAAAAAAAATGAGTTTGATGTTTAAAGGCTGACTTACAGGGATTCCCATGCAAAGTGATGAAACAGAATACAGAGAAGGATGTATGTGTGGTATGTGTGTGGGCACCTGGGAAAGGAGCTGAAGGGTATTTACCAAGCTGTTAACATGCATTACCTGACTTGGTGATATAGGAGTAGGGGTGAGGAAATGAAGTGAAGGATCTGAGTAGGTAGAAGAAGAAAAGCAAAAGTATATCCCTTTCTATACAAAGGGGTATAGACAAGTCATCATGGTCAGTATCAAGTAAATAGCAGTTTCTGGAATATAAAAAAAAAGCTATATGAATGTCATCACATTATATGTAAAATATGAATATAAATACATAGGAAGATAATATGCATTAATAAAAATTATTGTGTTAGCAACAGTAACATAGATGACTGGATTATTATTTCCTTTTCCTTAACATTGTTATGCTATCTTTGAGTAAAATTAATTTTAGAAATTTAAAAATAATTGTCATTACATTTAAACTTTATATTTAAACAAGAAAATCATTCAAAAACCAAAGCAGTTTAACTTTCTTTCCTTACCTGAAATTCAGCCTTTTTACACAGCTAGAGAACTTCAGTTGATCTTGTGAAGGACAAAGAAGCAGAAGGATTTCCCGAGAATGTTGGGTTTCCTAAAAAGTAAACGATCATTTAAAATTGCAAATAGCTCTTCCGAGGACATCATCTGCAGGCGCTCAATATGGTCCAGCGTTTGACATACTGACATAGGCTTTCCTACAGTACAACCTCTAACAAAACTAGGCTGTCTCGAACCCCTGGTAATAGAATTGTTTACCTTTATACCAAGAAGGTTGGGAAAGCACCAAAATCTGCATGTGGTGTGTGCCCAGGCAGACTTTGAGGGGTTCATGCTGCAAGACCCGAAGTTCTTATGAGATTGTCCAAAACAAAGAAACACGTCAGCAGGGCCTATGGTGGTTCCATGTGTGCTAAATGTGTTTGTGACAGGATCAAGCGTGCTTTCCTTATTGAGAAACAGAAAACCATTGTGAAAGTGTTGAAGGTACAAGCACAGAGTCAAAAAGCTAAATAAAAAATGAAACCTTTTTGAGTAATAAAACCGAAAAACAAAATTGCAAACAGGTAGACAGGATGGATTCTGAAGCACAGTTTTCCCAAATGTCCTTTTTGCAGCAGATTCAACTTCCAAACGAGTTTCAAGGGCAGTGTTCATGATAGACACAAATTTTCCTTAGCATTATATTGCATTGCCAATACTTATTCCATCATTTTATGCTTTTCAATGCACTTTCATTTATAAAAGCTGCATAGTTTGCTCTTATATGTCAATATGTTTGTAGCTCAAAATATGCTTGAAATATTTTAAGTTAATTAGTGCTCTTGATTTATGAACTAAATATGCTACATTTTCCATTATTAAAATAACAGCTTGGCTAGGTGTGGTGGCTCATACCTATAATCCCAGCACTTTGGGAGGCTGAGGCAAGATGATCACTTGAGCCCAGAAGTTCAAGACCAGCCTGGGCAACATAGGGAGACTCTAGCTCTAAAAAAATTTAAAAATTAGCTGGATGTGGGGGCACATGCCTGTGGTTCTAGCCACCTGGGAGGCTAAGCCCAGGAGATCAAGGCTGCAGTGAGCCATGATTTCACCACTGTACTCCAGCCTGGGCAACAGAGTAAGACCCTGTCTCAAAAAAAAATAAATATACCTTGAATATTCTGTTGTTTTTAAAGAGCGGATTCATAGCATCATAGATGCATGATCCATCTTCTTAAAGATACACTATCATAGATCCTCTAGTTAGAAGATATTAGCTTATAGACAAAGATATCTATGCATATGTGGTAACTGATTATGCATCCAAATTTTTAATTATTTGTTACGCTGTTTTCAAAAAGTTATTTATTTGGATTATGATGCCTGTTTGTTTTCTCTCTATTTTCAGGCCAATCCCCCCTTAACATCACCCTCTTCTACTTCATTCAGGATGTGAACAGCACATGCCTTCCATCTTCAGACAAACACTGAGACCTGGACAATGACCTGCATTAGGTAGACAGGATCTAATGAAAGCTAAAAGCCTTTTCCTGTGTCTTAGCAGCACAGAAGCCACTCCTCCTTCCTCCCAGTGTTTGTGCAAACCCCAGAGAAAAGGAGACTGCCCTTGTGATGTGTGAGGTTGAATTTCCTGCCTTCAACCCATCAAATCAGGCAGAATGAGGGCTCAGTCAGAACTACAACTCAAAACAAAAAAATTTTTAATGCGACTTTTCTTGCCTGCTCAAATTTTTGGGTTAAGGTTCATGCCAGCTACATTCTTTGCATAATAAAATATAAAAAGAGTATAAATTGTTCTATTTAGAGAAAACTGCAAAACAATGCTCTCCCGAGGGCCCTAATAAATCACTCTTCAGAAACGTGGATGTACGTTGGATTTACAGGATTTCTATGCCAAGCAGAGAAGTACATGAAAACAGGAAAGCAAAATGCATAAGTTGCAGTAATAGTTTTGTGGTTTAGCTGAATAATGTTCTATATCAACAGAGGATAATGATTTTAGTTTTTCAGTTACCCCGAGACCATTTCCATTACTGATGAGGCTTGAGATGTCTATGAAGAAGAGTAATTGCAATTGATTTATTTGTCTGGCAAACTTTTTGTCAGCAAATTTACCACTACCTCAAAAATGTCAGTAGCTACTATATGCTGAAGACATTAGAAGCATAAGCCACAATGAAAACTTATATTGAATTAACTCTTACCGTTAGAATTCTAAGAAGCAGTAATTTATGATTTTGTTAAAAATCTCCCAGATGTCAGCATTTAAATCACAATTTAGTAATCTAAGTAATTTGAAATTAGAAAGTTTTATACTTCACCATTCTATTTTCCTCTTCAAATTGACCATAGTTTGAAAGAATTAAGAAAAGAAGCTATAAAACATAAATTGTTCAAGGATTCTTCCTGTTTTGTTGTTGTTGTTTTGAGATGGAGTTTTGCTGTTATTGCCCAGGCTGGAGTGCAATGGCATGATCTTGCCTCTTTCCAACCTCTGCCTACCAGGTTCAAGTGATTCTCCTCTCTTAGCTTCCCAAGTAGCTGGGATTATAGGCATGCGCCACCACACTCGGCTAATTCTGTATTTTTAGTAAAGACGGGGTTTCACCATGTTGGTCAGGCTGGTCTTGAATTCCTGACCTCAGGTGATTTGCCCGCCTTGGCCTCCAAAGTGCTTGGATTACAGGCGTGAGCCAACACGCCTGGCCTGATTCTTCCTATTTTTAAACACCACAAGATTAAGATGATAAAGACATCATTTGAAATGGTAGAGAGTACTGTGAAATATCTATATGTGATATAATAAAAATGAAAAATTAATATGATTTTATGTATCTATAGATACTCTTGCTAGAGTATTTTTTGAGGAATTGTATGCAATTATATTGATTGAAAATGACCTCCTCATTCAAGAAAATTTTATTGAGCACTTACTAAGTGTCAATAGGTGAATGTGAATAAAATAGATACAATCCCTGCCTTCTTGGAGTTAAGTAAAATAGCAGATACTTAATTGAATATTTATTATATGTTATGCATTATAATATTAATCAATGTTTATTGAGTTATGATTATATGCCAACACTGTCCTTAGCAATTTACTTATGTTAACTAATTTAATCCTCACAATAAATCTATGAGGCAGGTACTATTATTTCTGTCATAAAATTACAAAGCCATAGAAAAATAATTTGCCCAAGGTTCCATAGAGTAAGTAGGCGACCCAGAATTCAATCTAAGGAGTCTTTGTGTTCTGTACGACATCTCAGCTGCTACATAAACATTATTTAGTTTCCAGGGCAAATGTTTCAGAATAATACTCTTATTTTCTCAATTTTACAGAAGAGAAAACTGAAGGGTAAAGAGGTGAGATAACTCACCAAAAGTTAACTGACAATGATCCTACCCACTACATCACACTGCTTAACTGGGAAGACACGCAATTTAACAAGTGCCAACCAGGCTCCACATTTAAATTCTGACCCCATCTGACCTTAAAGTAAAGCATTTTTCTTCCAAGCAGATACTTCCCCACCCCAAAAAAAGTCTATCTGAAAAGACATAATGTACTTAATCAATGGCTTCCCGCTATAATCACCACAACCACATCCTTTCCTAGAATGCTATCTGTCTCATTGAGCCCTTCCATTAGCTTTTCTCCTATGCATGAAGTTCAAATAGCACATGGGAGTTTTTGAGGGCATACACAACTTACATTCCATGCTCAAATATTTTTTTTCCTCCCCTGACTCATGAACTTTTTGAAATTTAACAGTTTTTGCTATCTTTTGTGCTGCCTGGTCTATCTGAACCAAATGTATATATATTTTGTAGTGTCCTCTTTAAATACACTCAAAGCACTGTTTTGCCTCACATCACCAATATTTAACTGCTTTGCAATATTACTGCCACATACATACAAGCAAAAATCCGATGTTTCTTAAGAGGAAGCCAAACTAAATAAATCATTTTAAAGATACATATATATATGGCTGGGTGTGGTGACTCACACCTGTAATCCCAGCACTTTGGGAGGTCAAGGTGGGTGGATCACCTGAGGTCAAGAGTTCCAGACCAGCCTGACCAACATGGTGAAACCCTGTCTCTATTAAAAAAAAAATACAAAATTAGCTGGGTGCAGTGATGCATGCCTGTAATCCCAGCTACTCAGGAGGCTGAGGCAGGAGAATCGCTTGAACCTGGGAGGCAGAGGTTGCAGTGAGCCAAGATGGCATCATTGCACTCCAGCTTGGGCAACAAGAGCGAAACTCTGTCTCAAAAAAAAAGAAGAAAACATTGGCCTGGGCATGGTGGTTCATTCACGTCTGTAATCCCAGCACATTGGGAGGCTAAGGCGGGTGGCTTGCTTTAACTCAGGAATTTGAGACAAACTCAGGAGTTCAACACCAGCCTGGGCAACATAGTGAAAACCAGTATCTACAAAAAAATACAGAACTTAGCTGGGCATAGTGGTTTGCACCTGTAGTCCCAGCTACTTGGGAGGTTGAGGGTGGGAGGATCGCTTGAGATCAGGAGGAGTCGAGACTGCAGTGAGCCATGTTTGCAACATTGCACTCCAGCCTGAGCAACACAGGAAGATCCTGTGAAAGACAGAAAAAAAAAGGAAGAAAGAGAAAGAGAGAAAAAGAGAAAGAGAGGGAGAGAGGGATGGAGGGATGGAGGGAGGGACTGTTCAGGCACAAGGCCTTCAAGTTTGTTTTTTTAAAAAAGAATAAAACATTGCCCTGCACAACAATGTGAATGTATTTAATGTCAATGAATTACAAACTTAATGATGGTTAAAATGGTAAATTTTATGTACACATTATCACAATTTTTTTAAAGTAAATTAAAAGAGCTGGTCAACATCAAGGGAGGAAAAAAAAAAGACTAAAATATTGCCGACCATGCACTAACATCAATTTGCAAGATGTAAGTTTTACCTAATAATAGATCTTAAGTAAGAATATATATATATTCTGGCCAGGCGAGGTGGCTCACACCTGTAATCCCAGCACTTTGGGAGGCTGAGGTGGGAGGATCATGAGGTCAGGAGATTGACCTCATCCTGGCCAACGTGGTGAAACCCTATCTCTCCTAAAAATACAAAAATTAGCTGGGTGTGGTGGCCTATGCCTGTAACCCCAGCTACTCAGGAGGCTGAACAACATAGTGAGACTCTGTTTCTACAAAAACATAAATTTTAAAAATTAGCTAGGTGTGACAGCGGGTGTCTGTAGTCCCAGGTACTCAGGAGGCTGAGGTGGGAGGATTGCTTGAGCCCAGGAGATTGAGGCTATAGTGAGCCAAGATTGTGCCACTGAACTCCAGCCTGAGCGATCCAAATAGCCTCTTTAAAAAGAAAAAATTGGGGCGGGGCAGGGTGGTGGGGGTGCAAATAATGATATTTGACACCTCAGCTGTTAGGGATAAGGGAGTGAAGGATGCTCCGGGGCGAACAGTTGGAATTTGAGTGTCTTTGGGATAGATGCTTCCTGGTCTTCAGCTCCTGAGGAGCTGTGCTTTCCCAGACCTTTTCTCCAGTTTCTTAACAATTCCAAGAGCTCCTGATGTGTTTCCAGTAAATTCCTTTTTCAGTTAATCGCAGTCAATTTCTGTCATTGCAACCAAGAATACTAAACCTAAAGCTACCATGTATACAATACATACCACACAAGAAATTTATTCCACATCCTTTAAGGTAATGAAATGAGTATGTTTTGAAATTTTGGTGGGGGCCGTATGGTGTTCATGCCTACTAATTAAATGTGTCAAAGTGAAATGCAGTGTACTTTCCAAAAAAGTTTTCTGTCTTTGCCTATGTGCTGAACACGGCTAATTTTTTTTGCCCCAAACTGCTCTTCTTTCTTATTGTGTGCTTCATGGTCAACCACCTCGAGTACACTTCAATTATATTACATGAATAAAACTCATTGGAATTCAATTGCTGAGGGACATGGAGCAAGAAAATGAAGCACAGATAACACTTTGAATAAACTTGCCCCAGCACTGACAGAAATCATTAGCACCACATTTTGCTTTCTATAAGAACAAGTGTACTTTGGTACAGGAAAATTAGGAGGTTGGGAGAATGAGACCACACCAGGGCATAATTCTTCAAAAAGGTTATTGAAGGAGAAAAGTAACATTTCGATGACCTGCTATGTACAGTGTACATTTGATGTCTCTCTCTCATGCCCGCTACCCTGCTTTTTAAAAAATCTTTTGTGATGGTGCAGTGGTTCACGCCTGTAATTCCAGCACTTTGGGAGGCCAAGGCAGGTGGATCACATGATGTTGGGAGTTGGAGACCAGCTCGTGATCAATATAGAGAAACCCAGTCTCTACTAAAAATACAAAAAATTAGCCCGGCATGGTGGTGCATGCCAGTAATCCCAGTTATTTAGGAGGCTGAAGCAGGAGAATTGCTTGAACCTGGGAGGCAGAGGTTGCAGTGAGCCAAGATCACACCACTGCACTCCATCCTGGGTGATAAAGTGAGACTGTGTCTCAAAAAAAAAAAAAAATTTTGCAGAAACAGGGTCTCATGTTGTTGCCCAGGCTGGTCTGAAACTCTTGGGCCCAAGCCATCCTCCCACCTGGGCCTCCCAAAGTGCTGGAATTACAGGGGTAAGCCACTACACCCGACAGTGCTTAGCTTTTTCATAGATGTAGCTTTCTCCTTGCTTGCAGAGTTTGCAGTGAGCCGAGATCATGCCACGGCTCTCCAGCCTGGACTAGAGCGAGACTTAGACTCAAAAATAAAAAATAAAAAAAATAAAGCTCAGCACTGTCACCAGGAATATATGGCAAGAAAAGCTGGCAATTTCTGCATATATGTGAAAACCAAATTGTCATTTGCAATAAGAATCAAATGTATCAATAGTGTAAGCCCAAAAGTCTGTGGCAACTTCTTCACTTTCCCCAGATTGTCAATGGCACCTTTGTTAAACTCAACAAGGCTTTGGTTAACAATGCTGAGGATTGTAGAACCACATATTGCATGGTGTACCTGAACCTGAAATCAATAAATGAACTGATATACATATTGGTTATGGTAAAACCAATAAACAAATTACCTTAACAGAGATAACTCTTTGATTGCTAGATCTCTTGATAAATATGGCATCATCTGACTGGAGAATCTGATTCGTGAGCTCTATGTTGTTGAAAAATTCTTCAAGTTCCTGTGATCCTTCAAATTATCTTCTCCATGAGGTAGAATGAAGGACTACCTAATTTGTATTAATAAAATGTATAAATGCCAGCAACAGAAAAGACCATATCAACAGGCTTATTAAATGGATAAACTGAGGTGTCTAATATTATTTTTGTAATCCTGTCAGTTAATAACCAGTCACTACTTTCAAATAGGAAAAAAAAAAAAAAAGCAAAAATGTGACTGACTCCTTCAAGACCAAAATATAACCACTATTTGCCTAGACGGCACTTTGAATAGAGGATAATACCATCATATTTTACGCTTGCCTTTCTACTTTTTAATACAGGTGAACTTTTTTCCTTAATAGGAAAAAATACCAAGTAAAGAACAAATAGTTATGGAAAATAATTTCAAAAACTGTAGGGAGCTACAGCACAAAGGACTGAGCGTAGGGACAGAAACAGAAATCCCCCGAGGCAGAGCCCACATATCTGAATTCCAAGAACAGGCGCTTTCTGAGAGAGAATACCAGGAAATGACTTCAAATTTTTCCAGAGTATTAACATACTTCATTTTTCCCAGTAGGAGAACCCAATGCCTGTTCCACGCCCACAGACGTTGGTCAGGCAAAGCGGCCGCAACGCTTCCGGGCTAAACGCAACTAGGTCCCGCCCCCGGTCCTGTCTGATCCAGCCAGGCACAAGTTCGCAAACTTTGCGCCTGCGCCCACCGGGCTTGCACCTGTAGGCTGAAGTCGCGCATGCGCTAGATGGGAACGTTGTTTCTTCCCCCCTACGCTTTTTCTGTGGGGCTGTTTTAGAGAGAGTGCTTCCAGGTCGAAAGGCTTGCTTCCGGAGAGCGGGAAGGCTAAAACGCGGTAACTAAACTGGAGCCAACCTTGGTTGTGTATGGAAAAGGCTTTAGCCATGGACAGGTCAGTTCTGATCGTGGGAGCTGAGCCCGAAGTCTTGTCCCTCTCGCCTGCTGGCGAAACGAAATAGGTGAAACTAGACTCCCAGAAGAAGCCAGGGAGGTCCCGGGTGCTTCCCCTAAGACTCCTTCCCCAGGCCAGGAAATTTGGCTACAAATGCGGAAAAGGTCGCTTGGCGTGCGTCGGGGTGGGTTACGGATCACGATGGTTCCCTACATTCTCAGTGTTCTGCGATCTATTGGGCGCTTTGGAGCAGCAACACTGTTCACTCCTAGGGTGGGCGGGGTAGGTAGCCCGGCGGTCGACATGCTGAGTGACCAGCCTGAGATCACAAAGCCAGTCTATGAGGATACTGGGATCTCAGCCCAGACTTTCTGATTACAAGTGCCAGCATCAGATACTGGGTTCCTTCTATAATCTGGGTACTATGCTAGCCGGCTGCAACAAAGATCAGTTATTCAAGATCCTTGACCTCGAGGAATTAGTTGTGTGGTGGAGACAACCAAGCAGTATAAAGGGATAAGTGTTTTGGAAAGATTAAGTCTCCCTGTCACTGCATAACTATCAGGAAGAACTCTCAAAGAAGGTAACTTTCTAGCTGGTCTTTGAATAATAATAGTACATTATTGGTACTCCAAACATTGAGTACCTACTATGTGACTGCATTGTTCTAAAGGCTTTGAATAAATATTATTAGCTTATTTAATCTTCAGAACAAGAAAAATCCTATGAAAATATGTGCTATTATCCTTTTTTCATAGATACCACTGAGACTAAAAGAGGTTAAGGAACTTGCTGAAAGTTAGGAGGCTAGTAAATACAAGGACCAAATTCCCAACCTGCATCTGTGTGTCTCCAGGCTACCTGGGGCTCTTTGAGGAGTAAGTAGTTGTTGACCAAGTGCTCAAGGGGGCAACTGCAGGTCTTTGTAAAAGAAGCATTTTCAAAGGTGTTAGGATATAGAAAAAAGTACGTGCTTTGTGTTGTAGCTCAGCAGTCACATGCAGAATATGTTTAAAGCGATATTTGTGGCTGAATATAAGACTGAACCCCTAAACTGGGGTCACACTGTAAATAGCATTTTAGGAAATTTGTACTTCTATAGACCAGAGAGATATCTGAAGGTTTTTTTGTTTTTTAATTAAACCTTTTAAATTTTGTCTTTGGTTATTGTTTCCCATACTTTCCTGCTGAAGGAATATCTGAAGGTTTTAAGTGGAGGAAAAGCATATTAGATTCTTGTCTTAAACATAGGGCTTTTAGTCCACACAATTTCATTTCTAGACCTTTGAGTGAAAATGAGAGGGAGTGATGTGATGGGACAGGAGACGTCCTGGGTTGAAATAATTTGAAGGATCATTTTGCTCCATTTACCAGAATTATTTTACTTACCCTCTTATCTCACAAGCTCTGTTTTGTGTTGTTGTTTGTTTTTCAGTAGTACCTGTGTTTTAAAGCATTTTGGAGACTGCAGAAAATCTTTTAAGAGAGAATTCCTGTAATTAGATAACTCCTCAATCCAACAAGGGAAATGAGATTGACTTTTATGAAGCAGTTATCTAAAACAGTTATAATATAGATTCCAAGTGTTGAAATAATTCCTTAGGAGAAAATAACATAGCGAGTACTAGAAAGTCAGAGAAGTCTTTGTGCAGGTAAGATTTGAGTAAGGCTTTGAAAAATAAGCAGGATTTGAAGCCAGGAGTGCAATCTCAGCAAAAGATCTAAGACTTGGCTACTGGAATGACCTATACCATAACTTACTCAGAGTCCTTTACTCCAGCTGTGATGATAAAATTCTTTCACAAATACTACATTCTCATTTCATTTATGTAAGCTTGATTATACTACTTTAGGAGTGGCTTTGGAGATATATCATCCCCTGTAATCCGGGAGGCAGAGGTGACACGGACTGCACGGAAACAGAGTGCTCAAAAAAGAGTTTTAAGTATCCTTTGTGATTTAAGCATCATTATAAAAATTGTAACATGTTTGGTATCGGTGTTGTAGAATTTTCTTTTATGAGAGTATTAAATGTTAGCTATAATAAAATCCTGTAGAAATTTTTTTTCACTCTGCGGAACTGTCATTTGGTAAATATAATGCTAAAATTTAATGAGATTATGTTTCCCTAAGAATAAAGATATTTCATTTTACTGCTGACTATCATATTGTGGTTAGCTTCTGCTGAGATTAGATTTCTTTTTATTATTTGAAAACTGACTAAAAACATTTAGTTCAGTAGTTATCTAAGACTGATATCTGAGAACTTAAATGGCAGAAGGAATTATTTACCCTTTGCATAGAAAAATAGTAGCCATAAAATACTTTATTCTTGATAAATGTATTCACATAATTTGTATAGTAAAAATATTGTTAGTTCTCACTTTAATGATCTCTTTTCTACATAGAAAACTTTTCTTAACTCATTGTACAGTTCAGCCATCTCAAGATGAAAATTTCGGTAATACTACACCAAGAAACCAGGTTATTCCTCGAACTCCTAGCTCATTTCGACAGCCTTGTAAGACTTTTTTCCTTTTAAAGCATTTAATAATAATGATAATTATAATAGCAGCCAACATTTATTATAGCACAATAAGTATAGTATTTGGTTACAATATCAATAATTAAGCACAAATAATAATGATTGCAGTTATTTGTTGAACTCTTGCCATGTACAAGGTACTGTATTTTACATAACCACACAGTAACTATGACATAGATATTGTTAGTTCTATTTTATCAAAACTGAAAGCAAGACTTAGAGAAGTTCACTAATATAGGCAATACGTATGTAAGTAGGCTGGATGCAGTGGCTCACGCCTGTAATCTCAACACTTTGGGAGGCTGAGGTGGGCAAATCACTTGAGGCTAGGAGTTCGAGATCAGCTTGGCCAACATGGTGAAACCCCATCTCTACTAAAAATACAAAAATTAGCTGGCATAGTGGGGCATGCTTGTAATCCCAGTTACTCAGGAGGCTGAGGCAGGAGAATTGCTTGAACCTAGGAGGCAGAGGTTGCAGTGAGCTGCGATTGTGCCACTGTATTCCAGCCAGGGCAAAGAGCAAGACTCTGTAAAGTATGTAAATAATGGAATTGGGATTCAAACAATGATCTGTTTACTCCAAAGTTTATGCCCACTACAATGCACTGCCTCGGTAAGCCTTATAAAATTAAAACACGAAGAATCCATTGACTCATTAGTGTTTTTAACTGCTCAGTTATGCTATAATGAAAGCATCTATAATTGCAGTAAGATTTTTCCTGATAGGCTCAGTAGTACCTAGAACTCAAATTTAGAAAAATAAGTTAAATCCTTGTATTGTGAAAATGTTAACATTTAAAGTATTTATCTGGTTAGAGTCTAAATAATGGAAAACTGAAAAATTTATTCTTCCTTGTTTGTTTGCTTACTTTGTTTTGATAATGAATGCTCATGCACCTTAAGTTCTTTCTACCAACCTTTTGTTTGTAGTTACCCCAACAAACCGAAGCTTACTAAGGCAGCCGGATATTTCTTGCATTCTTGGAACAGGAGGGAAGTCGCCTCGACTTACGCAGTCTTCAGGGATCTTGGGAAATCTCTCCATGGTATGTAGAAAAGTAGGGCTAAGAACTTTTCCTTTTGGGTCGAGTGTGGTGGCTCACACCTGTAATTTCAGCACTCTTCAAACTCTTGACCTCAAGTGATTCTCCTGCCTTGGCCTTCCAGAGGTCAGGAGTTTGAGACCAACCTGGCTAGTATGATAAAATCCTGTCTCTACTAAAAATAAAACAATTAGCTGGGAGTGGTGGCTTATGCCTATAATCTCAGCTACTTGGGAGGCTGAGGTGTGAGAATTGCTTGAACCCAGGAGGCAAAGGTTGCAGTGAGCCATGATTGAAAAAGAAAAAAGAGAAAGAGAGAAGAAAGAACTTCTTCCTTTTAATAAAAGTATGTTATTTGATGTAAAAGTCTTTTAATGAATATTTAAAAGCCTTTTAATGAATATTGAGTCATAAATCATCATAAAAGTATAACTAGGTTATATGGATGGAAATAATTAATTAGACATTTAAAAATCCCATATCCCAGATGGAAACGGTGACACCAGCAACCTTTAGATGCAAATAAGATGTTTTAATCTGTCAGTTTGCTGACCAGAAGAAATATGTGCTGTGGTTGGTTGCTGATGGCTATAAAATCTGATACCTGTTTTGAAGCATACAAAAGTAGAAATCAGAGGGTAGTAAATGAAGATTATCGTAAGGAAAAGATAAAATGTATCAAAGGGGATAAAAGAGAAAATTGGAGAAAATAGATGAGATACACTTTAGGAATTACTATGGAACAGTATTGAAAATAGCAAAAGAAATATTATGTAAACTGTGATGAAGAATGACTTCACCTAAGTATTTTTTTTTTTTTTTTTTTTAAGATGGGGTTTCACCATGATGGCCAGGCTTGTCTCGAACTCCTGGCTTCAAGTGATCTGCCTGCCTCAGCCGCCCAAAGTGCTGGGATTACAGATGTGAACCACTGCGCCCGGCCTTCACCTAAGTATTAAAAATACACTATAGCAGCTGGGCATGGTGGCTCACATCTGTAATCCCAGCACTTTGGGCGGCTGAGGCGGGCAAATCACTTGAAGCCAGGAGTTTGAGATCAGCCTGGCCAACATGGTGAAACCCCATCTCTACTAAAAATACAAAACTTAGCCAGGCATGGTGGCACGTGCTTGTAGTCCCATCTACTTGGGAGGGTGAGGTGGGAGGATGGCTTGAGCCTGGGAGGCAAAGGTTGCATTGAGCCGTGATCATGCCACTGCGCTCCAGCCTGGGCAACAGATCCAGACCTTGTCTCAAATAAAAAAAAAAAAAAGACACATATTTTTAGAAACCTTATTTATGTTTAAAGTATCTACTCAGTGACAATAACTCCATCACTTTTCTGTATTTTTATTTTTTTGTTTTTTATTATTTAAGGTTACTAACCTGGATGACAGTAACTGGGCAGCTGCATTTTCATCACAGCGTTCCGGGGTCTTCACAAACACAGAGCCCCACGGTGTAACAGAAGACGTAACTATCAGTGCTGTTATGTTACGCGAGGATGATCCTGGAGAAGCTGGTAAAATGGCATTGAGCTTTGTGACAAGTAGCTTTTCACTTTACTAATATCAAGGAAACTGTCTCCTCCTGTTTCTGAACATCATTATAACATATTTTTCTCTTTCTTTCTCTTTTTTTCTTGAGGGAGTGGCTTAAACAACAATTTTGTTTGTTTGTTTGTTTGTTTTGAGACAAGAATCTCACTGTGGGTAATTGGGACTGCAGGCACGTACCCACCATTCCTAGCTTTTTTTTTTGGGCAGAGCCTTTCTCTGTTGTCCAGGCTGGAGTACAGTAATGGCATCTCACTTCACTGCAGCCTTCGCCTCCCAAGTTTAAGCAATTCTCCTGCCTCAGTCTCCTGAGTAGCTGGGATTATAGGCACATGCTACCATGCCCAGCTAATTTTTGTATTTTTAGTAGAGACAGGGTTTCATCATGTTGGCCAGGCTGGTCTAGAACTCCTGACCACAGGTGATCCGCCCGCCTTGGCCCCACAAAGTGCTGGGATTACAGGTGTGAGCCACTGCATCTGTCCACCAGCTAATTTTTTCTTTCTTTCTTTTTTTTTTTTTTTTTTTTTTTTTTAAGACAGAGTCTCGCTCTGTTGCCCAGTCTGGAGTGCAGTGGCACAATCTTGGCTCACTGCAACCTCTGCCTGCCGTGTTCAGGTGAATCTCCTGCCTCAGACTCCCAAGTAGCTGAGATTACAGGTGCCTACCACAATGCCTGGCTAATTTTTATATTTCTTGTAGAGATAGGGTTTCACCATGTTGGCAAGGCTGGTCTTAAATTCCTGAGCTCAAGTGATCCACCCACCTCAGCCTCCCAAAGTGCTGGGATTACAGGAGTAAGTCACTGTGCCCAGCCTAATTTTTTATTTCTTTGTAGAGACAGGGTCTCACTATGTTGCCCAGGCTGGTCTCAAACTCCTGGACACAAGTGATTCTACCACCACAACCTCTCGAAGTGCTGGGATTACAGGCAACAACAGAAATGTATTTTCTTACAATTCTTCAGGGTAGATGTCTTAGGTAAAGGTGTTGGCAGGGTTGGTTTTCTCTGAGGCCTCTTCTCTTGGCTTACATACGGCTGCCTTCCTCCTGTGTCTTCATATGGCCTTTTGTCTATGATATATTTTTCATTAAGCTAATTAGTTATGGTTATGGCTACAGTATTTGATACAATATCACTAGAAGGTTGAAAACCTCACCTTAGTTCTCAGTCAGAGCAGCATCTTGCCATTTTATCTTTTAATGTAAACAGCAGCCCATTATATTATTAGACAAATATCATATTTTAATTTTTTTCTGATTTGTACTGTTGAAAGAGTATTTCTTTGGGTTTAGTTCTTAATCTAACATTGTTGATGTGTTTTGTTTTGTCCTGGACCCTAATACTGTTTTTTTTTTTTTTTCAGATAATGTTATGACCACTGTACAAGCATTAACTCATTTAATGCTTATCGTGGTCCATTAAATAGTTACAATAATTATTCCCATTTTTGAGAAAAGGAAACTGCTGCTCAAAGTGGTTGAGTAACTTACTTCAAATCACCTGGCTAGGAAGTGGTAGTACCAGGATTTGAAACTAAGCAGTTTAGCTCCAGAGCCCTGCTCTTAACACTTTGGTAACTACTACTTTCTTGTAGTATCTGTCAAAAGCAGGTACTCTTTTTTTTTTTTTTTTTTTTGTGATGAAGTCTCGCTCTGTTGCCCAGGCTGGAGTGCGGTGGTGCTATCTCAGCTCGCGGCAACCTCTGCCTCCCCGGTTCAAGTGATTCTCCTGCCTCAGCCTCCCGAGTAGCTGGGATTACAGGTATGTGGCACCACGCCCAGCTAATTTTTTGTATTTTTAGTAGAGACGGGTTTCACCGTGTAGGCCAGGATGATCTTGATCTCCTGACTTGGTAATCCGCCTGCCTTGGCCTCCCAAAGTGTTGGGATTACAGGCGTGAGCTACCACGCCTGGCTCAATTGGTACTTATATTAAGTGACTCAGAATACTTCCTATTTAGGTGAAGTGCCTGTATTTTCCTAGAGTGGAACATGCCATTTAGGATGTATTAGAACTTTCTCCGCTACTTTGTAATGGTGTGCTTAAAATATAATTCAGATATTTTTAAATCTGGCTCAATTTCTTAAGTAATTGTTCATAAAATAACTAGTACATCTTTGAGATCTTAAAAGACCTTTAGGTATCAAAAGAAAAAACAGGTAAATTGGACTACATCAAAATTTTAAACTTTTGTGCATGAAAGGATACAATCAGCAAAGTGAAAAGGCAACCCACAGAATGAGAGAAAATATTTGAAAATCATACATCTGATTAGGGTTTAATATCCAAAATATGTAAAAACTCCTACAACTCAACAACAAAAAATCAACCCAATTTAAAAATGAGCAAAGAAATAGAATACTTTTCTAAAAAAGATACACAAATGACAAGTAACCACATGAAAAGCTACTCAACATTACTAATCATTAGGAAAATGCAAATCAGAACTACAGTGAGATACTAGATACTGCCTTATATCCATTAGGATGGTAACTAATAAACAACAACAACAACAAAAAAACTAGAAAATAACAAGTATTGACAACAATGGGGAGAAATTCAAATCCTTGGCACTATTGGTGGGAATGTAAAATGATACAGCTGCTGTGGAAAACAGTATGGCAGTTCCTCAAAAAAATGAAAAATAGAATTACCATATGATCAGCAAATCTGCCTCTGGGTATATATCCCAAACAATGGAAAGCAGAGCCTCAAAGAGATATTTGTATATGCATGTTCATAACATGATTCATAGTAGCAAAAGGCGGAAGCAAGCCAAGTACCTGTTGATAGATGAATGGCGGAAACAAAATGTGATCTATGCATGCAATGGAATATTATTCAACCAAAAAGGAAGGACATTCTGACACATGCTACAACATGGATGAACCTTGAGAACATTATGCTAAGTGAAATAAGCCAGTCACAAAAGGGCAAGTACTGTATGGTTCCACTTACATGAGATATTTAGAATAGTCAAAACGTGTAGAGACAGAAAGTAGACTGATGGTTGTCAGGGGCTGGGGTGAGTTACACAACAATGTGAATGTACTTATTGACACTGAACTGTACACTTAAAAATGATTAAGCCAGGAATGGTGGCTCATGCCTTTAATCCTACCACTTTGGGAGGCTGAGACAGGAGGTAGCAAGACCCTGTCTCTACAAACTAATAAAAAATTAGCTGAGCATAGTGGCTGGTATACACCTGTAGTCCCAGCTACTAGGGAGGCTGAGGTGGGAGAATTGCTTGAGCCTAGGAGTTTGAGGATATTGTGAGTCATGATTGCACCACTGTACTCCAGCCTAGGTGACAGAGCAAGACCCCCCCCCTTAAAAAAAAAAAAAAAGAAAAATGATTAAGATAAATTTTATATTACATGTATTTTGCCAATTAAATTTTTTTAATATAGCAGTGAATTTATAAAAGACTTGTAGCAACTTAAATTTTCAAACAGGCTGGGTACGGTGGCTCACACGTAATCCCAGCACTTTGGGAGGCTGAGGCAGGCAGATCACCTGAGGTCATGAGTTTGAAACAAGCCTGGCCAATATGGTGAAACCTTGTCTCTACTAAAAATACAAAAATTAGATGGGCATGGTGGCGCACGCCTGTAATCGCAGCTACTTGGGAGGCTGAGGCAGGAGGATCACTTGAACCTGGGAAGTGGAGGTTGCAGTGAACTGAGACCACGCCATTGCAATCCACTGTGGGCAACAAGAGTGAAACTCCATCTCAAAAATAAATAATAAATAAATTTTCAAACAGAATTACCTAGAAGTATGTCACTTAACTTTTCTTCCCTTTTTTTTTTTTTTTTTTTTAATGTGTTCTAGCATCCATGAGTATGTTTTCTGATTTCCTGCAGTCTTTTCTGAAGCACTCTTCGGGTACAGTTTTTGATCTTTTGGAAGAGTATGAAAATATCTGTGGTAGTCAGGTAAGCTAATTTCACTCCATTAGTCAAACTTCAGCATTTTTAGTTTTTATAAACAGCATTAACCTCCTAATTTACATAGCATTTAAGGGAGATGTCTTAGGGGAGCAGTGGCAGGAATAGAGGGAAAGTCAACTAGAGCGTCTCTGCATTTTACATATTGAGGGTCCATACAAGATTTGTTTGGGAGACAAAAGGATTCTGCTGCTTTGAAAAAGGAAAATCCGGCCAGATGTGATGGCTCCCAATGCTTTGGGAGGCCAAAGCAGAAGGATCACTTGAGCCCAGGAGTTCAAGACCAGCCTGGGCAACATGGGAAGGCCTTATTCTCTACAAGAAATACATTTGCCAAGCATAGTGGTACACACCTGTGGTCTTAGCTACTTGGGAGGCTAAGGTGGGAAGATTGCATGAGTCCCAGAGTTTGAGGCTACAGTGAGCCATGATCACACCACTGCACTCCAGCCAGGGTGACAAAGTAGACTGTTTCAAAAAAAGAAATGAAAATTTAAAATATATGAAGAAAAAAAGGAAAATATATGAAGAATATTTACAATTCAACAATAAGAAGTGGGGTTGGGGGGCGGGAGAGCATCAGGAACAATAGGTAATGCCTGCTGAGTTTAATACCTAGGTAATGGGTTGACAGGTGCAGCAAACCACTATGGCACACGTTTACCTATGTAACAAACCTGCATATCCTGCACATTTATCCTGGAACTTAAAATAACAAAACAAAACTCAACAATAAGAAAATAAACAACCTAGTTAAAAAGTGAACAAAGGATAGGAACAGGCACGTCACCAAAGAAGATATACAGATGGCAAATAAGCATATGAAGAAATGCTTTGGCCAGGTATGGTGACTCATGCCTGTAATCCTAGCACTTTGGGAGGCCAAGGCGGGTGAATCACCTGAGGTCAGGAGTTTGAGACCAACTGGGCCAACATGTTGAAACCCCATCTCTACTAAAAATACAAAGTTAGCCAGGTGTGATGGTGGGCACCTATAATCCCAGCTACTCAGAAGGCTGAGGCAGGAGAATCGCTTGAACCTGAGAGGCGGAAGTTGCAGTGAACCAAATTAAGCCATTGCACTCCAGCTCGGGTGACAGAGCAAGACTCCATCTCAAAAAAAAAAAAAAATGAGATAAGATGGTTCATATCAGTCATTAAAGAATTACAAATTAAAATAGTGAGTTACTACAACATACCTATTAGAATGGTGAAGATCTGGGCCAGTGCTGTGGCTCCCGCCAGTAATCCCAACACTTTGGGAGGCTGAGGCAGGAGGAACACTTGAGACCAGGAGTTCAAGACCAGGCTGGGTAGCATAGCAAAACCCCATCTTTGCAAAAACAAACAAAAAAGAAATAGAATGATGAGGATCCAAAACAGCTGGAGAGGATGTGGAGCAACAGGAACTATCATTCATTGCTGATGGAAATGCAAACAGCTATAGCTACTTTGGAAGTCAGTTTGCAGTTTCTTAAAAACTAAATATACTCTTACCATATGATCCAGCATCTTATTCCTTGATATTTACCCAAGTGAGTTGAAAACTGTGTACACAAAAACCTACACAGATGTTTATTGTACCTTTATTCATAACAACTTGAAAGCAATCAAGATATCCCTTCAGTAGGTGAATAAACAAACTGGATATCTGAGCAATGAAACATTATTCAGTGCTGAAAAGAAACTGGCTATCAAGCCATGAAGAAACATGGAAGAACCTTAAATGCATATTGCTAAGTGAAAGAAGCCAATCTGAAAAGGCTACATATTATATGATTACAATTATAGGACATTCTGGAAAAGACAAAACTTGGAAACAGTGACAGGTTCATCAGTTGCCAGGAGTTAGTTGAAAGGGAGTGATGATGAATAGGTAGAGCACAGGATTTTTTTTTTTTAACAACTGGTAATCCAATTTATTAAAATAGCCGACTTAAGCATCTGCAATGGTGACTTCCACCTCAACTCCTGGCTCAATACTGATGGAAGTAATCTGCTTAACAATCTCAGAAGGACTGTGCAAGTCAATGAGTCTCTGTGGATTCTCATCTGGAAACGATCCCATGTCTTAGAACCTTCACCACAAGGAGTTTTTTCTTGTAGTGATTCTCAAAATCTTGGTAGGCATTCGAACTGGTCCTTTCGCTTTGAGGTTCTTTTCTTTTGCTCTTCTGATCAAATCAGCACACACCTTCTCCGGGGATTTTACGTTATGGCTTGTTAGAGTGATTTGAATTCGGTGAATTGCCACCTCTAGCTCCACAGATGTTTTTCCAGTATCCTTAAAAGCCATGGCTGCTGCATAGCTTCCTCACTGACTTGTTCCTCTGCGAGCACGAACACCAGTGAGTCAGGAGCAGGAGCGTGTGGATCCACGATCTGCAGCAACTACGAGACCACTTCTTCCTCCAAGCACAGGATTTTGTTTTTTTGTTTTGGTTTGTTTTGGTTTTAACCTGGGAACCAGAGCACAGGATTTTTAAGGAAGCGAAACTACTCTGTATGCTATACATGGGTGACACGTGTCAGTATACATTTGTCATAATCCATCCATAGGATGTGCACCACCAAGAATGAATCTTAATATAAACTATGGACTTTGGAGGATAATGATGTGTCAATATAGGTTCCTCAGTTGTAACAGATGTACCATGCTAGTGTGAGATATTGATGGTGAGGGAGGCTGTGATTGTGTGGGGGGAAGGGATATTTGGCTACTCCGCTTTCTGCCCCATTTTGCTGTGAAACTAAAACTACACTAGGCCAGGCGCAGTGGCTCATGCCTGTAACCTTAGCACTTTGGGAAGCCGAGGCAAGCGGGTTACCCGAGGTCAGGAGTTCGACACCAACCTGGCCAACATGGTGAAACCCCATCTCTACTAAAAATACAAAAAAAATTAGTTGAGTGTGGTGCTGGGCACCTGTAATCCCAGCTACTCAGGAGGCTGAGGTGGGAGAATCACTTGAACCTGGGAGGTAGAGGTTGCAGTGAGCTGAGATTGTGTCACTGCACTGTAACCTAGGTGACAGAGTGAGACTCCTCCATCTCAAAATAAAAGTACGCTAAAAAAGTCTATTTTTAGAAAGGAAAAGGCTTCAAGAAAATATTACATTCAATAATAATTGAAATAATAGTAATTGACAACTTTTTATCATTTAATGTTTTAATAACTGACCTCTGAATTGTTCTATTATAAATGCAGTAGCTTCATTAAATAACAAAAACAATAATAATCACTTAGTGAATCACTGGAGTCAAGATTCCAACTGAGAATGTAATAAATGAATGAAGTACAGATAACACTTTTATGAAGTACTAATTTTATGACAGTACTAACATTACTTTGTAAATACTTATTAAGGGGTGGGAAAACCCATTGTGGTGTTCTGAATGAGAGCAGTCTTGTTCCTTAATTCCTCTTGACAAGATAATGAGATACTGTTAATAACCTTTGAGAAAGGTTTTCCTTACCCTGGGTCATTAAACCTCCTAATAAACAATTGTGTGTGTGTTTCTAGAGGGACCATTCATGTTTTTTATTAGATTTTCATATATGCCTCAGTCCTGAAAAGGTTCCCACCCCCCAACCCGAGACAGAGTCTCGTTCTGTGACCCAGGCTGGAGTGCAATGGCACAATCTCTGCTCACGGCAACCTTCCCCTCCCAGGTTCAAGAGATTCTCCTGCTTCAGTCTCCCAAGAAGCTGAGATTACAGGCACGCTCTACCACCCCTGGCTAATTTTTACATTTTTAGAAGAGACGGGGTTTCACCATGTTGGCCAGGCTGGTCTCGAACTCCTTACCTCAAGCAATTCACCCACCTCGGCCTCCCAAAGTGCTTGGATTACAGGCATGAGTCACTGCACCCAGCCTCTGAAAAGGTTTAGGACTACTATTTTGGAATGAGGAGGGACTTTGGTAAAGTTTTATTTAGAAATGATGATGTTTTGTTGCCAATCTTAGGAAAATATCCTTCTTGATTAGTTACATAATACAGATTTTTCAAAGATAATGTAAAGGTAACTTTAAAATTTTTAATTGTGAAAATGTTGGCTTATGTTATGATTTTTTTCAGCTATAGGTTTAACTTACCCTGTGGGTAGAAAAATATATACCCATCACTGCTAGTGTTAGATCTGAAATCAAGAGTATGTTTAGACCTATATATATACTCAGATAAAACTGTCGTGTCCCAAATTAGGGCCATTTCTAGTGGGAATGTTACATTCAACTTAAAAAGACAGAGAAGACAATTTTATAATATATACTTATTAAATACAATTATTTTAGCACTCTGTTCAAATACAAACTTATCAGTGACTCAGAATTGTAGAAAATTAACCTTTTTACATCTGTGTTTTTTATTCAGGTGAATATACTGAGTAAAATAGTGAGTCGAGCAACACCTGGACTTCAAAAATTTTCTAAAACAGCCAGTATGCTCTGGCTTCTTCAACAGGAGATGGTCACATGGAGGCTGCTGGCTTCTTTGTATAGGTAATGGTGTCTAGAATTCATAACTGAAATAAACATAAGGTAATAAACCAACAGGCAAATTAATTTAAAAGTTAGGGCATGCTTAGAAATAGGTTTTGCTATTTTTGATGCTTATCATTTCTAATACCTTAGTTGTCAGGAGTGAGTTATGAGGGAAGAGAAAGATATCAGATCATAAAGCTGATAGTTACCAAAATTGGATATGTGTAAAGATTTAAGGAAAGTACTAAAAATAGTGCAGTACTTAGGCTAAATTAAGAAAAGATCTGAAAGGTAGACTTCATGTAATTTGGAAGTTTGAAAGAAATTAACCCCAGAAGGCAAAGATTATACCATGTACACATCCTCGAATCTAGGAATTTTATGCCTAGAAATTTAACCTAAGGAAACAATCAGAAATCTATACAACCACATATGAACAAAACTTTTAAAACTCAAAAAATTGAAAACTAATAGTAAGGAATTGGTTAAATGAATTATAGCAGCTCTGTGACAACCAGAATAACTTGCAGCCATTTTAAATTACCATTTGTGGGCTGGGCACAGTGGCTCATGCCTGTAATCCTAGCACTTTGGGAGGCCAAGGGAGGTGGATCACTTGAGGTCAGGAGTTCACAACCAGCCTGGCCAACATAGTGGAACCCTGTCTCTACTAAAAATACAAAAATTAGCCGGGCATGGTAGTGGGTGTTACCACCCAGTTACTCAGGAGGCCGAGGCAGGAGAGTCGCTCAAACCTGGGAGGTGGAGGTTGCAGTGAGCCAGATTGTACTACTGCACTCCAGCTTGGGTGACAGAGTGAGACTCCATCTCAAAAATAATAATAATAATGATAATTGCTGGGGGCAGTGGCTCACGCCTATAATACCAGCACTTTGGGAGGCTGAGGCAGGTAGATCACCTCAGGTCAGGAGTTCAAGACCAGTAGAGAAAACCCCGTCTCTACTAAAAAAAATACAAAATTAGCCAGGCGTGGTGGCACATGCCTATAATCCCAGCTACTAAGGAGGCTGAGGCAGGAGAATTGCTTGAACCTGTGAGGCGGAGATTGCAGTGAACCAAGATCATGCTGTTGCACTCTAGCCTGGGCAATAAGAGTAAAACTCCATCTCAAAATAATAATAATAATAAATAAATAAATAAATTACCAGTTGTGTATATTCATTGACATGGAAAGATATTCATGATATATTGTTATATGAAAAAATGGAGTTCATATTGCTATATAAATGATGTCAACCCCCTGCTTTTTTTTTTTTTTTTTTTTTTTTTGAAAAAGAGCCTCACTCTGTTGCTCAGGTTGGAGTACAGTAGCACAATCTTGGCTCACTGCAACCTCTGCCTCCAAGGTTCAAGCAATTCTCTTGCCTCAGCCTCCTGAGTAGCTAGGATTACAGGTGTGGGCCACCATGCCCAGCTAATTTTTTTATTTTTATTTTTGAGATGGAGTCTCGCTCTGTTGCCCAGGCTGGAATGCAGTGGTATGATCTCGGCTCACTGCAACCTCCACCTCCCAGGTTCAAGAGATTCTCCTGCCTCAGCTTTCCGAGTATCTGGGATTACAGGTGTGTGCCACCATGCCTGGCTAATTTTTGTATTTTTAGTAAAGATGGTTTTGCCACGTTGGCCAGGCTGGTCTCGAATTCCTGACCTCGGGCGATCCACCCACCTTGGCCTCCCAAAGTGCTTGTATTACAGGCATGAGCAACCATGCCTGGTCTAATTTTCATATTTTTAGTAGACACTAAAAATACAAAAATTTTTAGACACTAAAAATATGGGGTGTCACAATGTTGGCCAGGCTGGTCTCGAACTCCTGATCTCAGGTGATCCACCCGCCTCAGCCTCCCAAAGTGCTGAGATTACAAGCATGAGCCACCATACTCGGCCTGATGTTTGTATTTTTTTTAATTTATTTTTTTTTTAAAGATGGGGTTTCACCATGTTGGTCAGGCTGGTCTTGAACTCCCAACCTCAGGTGATCCACCCGCCTTGGCCTCCAAAGTGCTTGGATTACAGGCGTGAGCCACCACGCCCAGCCAGATGTTTGCATTTTTAATAGAGACGGGGTTTCACACTGTTGGCCAGGCTGGTTTCAAACTCCTGACCTCAAGTGATGTTCCTGCCTTGGCCTCCCAAAGTGCTGGGATTACAGGCATGAGCCACTGTGCCCAGTCTGAGGTCCCACTTTTGTTTGCAAAAATACAGATATATATATTTGAAAAAATAAATAATAAAAAATTTTTAAAAGAAGTTAGCCAAATTTTCCTTCTCTCAATGCTCAATGGTGAGTTCATATATTCATGTGAAATAAGGCTTTTTTATTTTGTATTATTTTTCCCCAGAGACAGAATACAGTCTGCATTAGAAGAGGAGAATGTATTTGCAGTTACTGTAAGTTTTATATTAATTTTTTCTTTATAAATGTGTAAAAATTAAAATGTTACTTACTAATGGGTTTTTTTTTTTTTTTTTTGGAGGCAGAGTTTCATTCTTGTTGCCCAAGCTGGGAGTGCAGCGGTGTGATCTCAGCTTACTGCAACCTCCACCTCCCGGGCTCAAGAGATTCTCCTGCCTCTGCCTCCTCAGTAGCTGGAATTACAGGTGTATGACACTACGCCCAGCTAATTTTTAGTAGAAATGGGGTTTCACCATGTTACCCAGGCTGGTCTCGAACTCCTGACCTCAGGTGATCTACCCTCCTCAGCCTCCCAAAGTGCTGGGATTATAGGTGTGAGAGCCACTGCTCCCAGCCAGGATTTTATTTTCAACCTTCCATCTTGAATTTCTTTATTTTGAAAGTTTTACAAGTAAATAAAAGGTTCAAGCTCATAAAATAATTAAATATTGATTTATATTAGAGAGTTAAAGGTAAAAGTCCCTTTTTATCCCATTGACTATTCAGTGTAACAGTTTCGGTATGTATCCTACCAGACGTTTTTCTATGCATCTTCATAGATACGTACATATACACAAACATACACACAGATATTTATATACACATTTGTTTTTTAACATATAATACGAATTTATTTGTACATTGTACTGAGAATTTTAAAATTCTTTTTTCAATTCATTTAGGTTCTGCCATTTTTTTTTATAGTATGTGAGTATACATGTACTGTAATTTCTTGAGACATTCAACTGTGCATATTAGGTTGTAACTAGTATTTTTGCTGTAGCCATTAATAACGCAGTAAATAGTTTGGTGTAGAGGCACATGCCTGTGGTCCCAGGTACTTGTCAGTCTGAGGCCGGAGGATCACTTGAGCCTAGGAGTTCAAGGCTACAGTGAGCTATGATCACACCACTGCACTCTAGCCTGGGCAACAGAGTGAGATCCCGTCTCCAAAAAAAAAAAAAAGTGCAGTGAATGTTTTTCTTCATGCATATGTATGTGTGTGAGAGAAAGTGTGGACAAATGAACATCATTCTTTTGCCCTTAGGACTCAGTGCTCTCTCCTACAGCCTCCAGGCCTGGGATCTGAAAGGACCTTGGGTGGTAAAACTGGACTTGGCTGGATGGAGGGTTTAGGGAAGAACCATACAAAGAGCCTCAGATGTTTTTAAATGCAGCAAGATGAGATTTGCTTCCAAAACAAACCAGCTGTATTTGTTTCCAAAAAATATATACACATATATGCCTGTAAAACTACCAAGACCAGATGCCTTTTTAGGGTTTAACTACTTTATATTTTCTGTTTTCAAAAGTAATGCTTTTTTTTTTTCCTTAGACGCAGGGTCTTGCTCTGTTGCCCAGGCTGGAGTGTAGTAGCTCATGGCTCACTGCAACCTCCACCAAGAGATTCTTATGCCTTAGCCTCTCGAGTAGCTGTCATTACAGGCTTGTATCACCACACCTGGCTAATTTTTGTACTTTTAGTAGAGACAGAGTTTGACCATGTTGTCCAGCTTGGTCTTGAACTCCTGGCATCAAGCGATCCACCCGCCTTGGCCTCCCAAAGTGCTGGGATTACAGGCGTGAGCCACCATGTCCAGCCTAAAAGTAATTCATATTTGAAGCAAGTATATATAGTTTAAAAGGGAGATAATATATACTTGTAATAAATAATTTTATGTGTATCTGTTAGACTGTTTTTTTTCTTTTCTTTCTTTTTCTTTTTGGCCGGGGGGCCAGGGCAGCAGGGACATGGTCTCACTTTATCTCCCAGGCCAGAGTGCAGTGGCATGATCATAATTAATTGTAGCCTCAAACTCTTGGGCTCAAATGAGCTTCCTGCCTCAGCCTCCCAAGTAGCTAGGACTGCAGGTGGGTACCACCATGCCTGACTAATTTCTTTTTTATATTTTATAGAGATGGGGGTCTTACTGTGTTGCCCAGGATGGTCTCAAACTCCAAGGCTACTTTTTCACTTAAAACATTTTTTAATATCTTTCCAATCTTTTAATTTGTTTATCCTACAAATACTTCATTCCAACAAAGTAACATGAACATTTAGGAAGGCAGAGGTTGCAGTAAGCTGAGATCAGGCCACTGTACTCCAGCCTGGGCTACCGAGGCTCCATCTCCAAAAAAAAAAAAATAGGTAAAAGCAGCTGCAAATTGATGTAGCTCTTTGGAATTTATACAGTGTATACTTTTCGATGATGAATATACAGATTTATTATGTGGTAAAATGTTTATAGGTGGTTAGCTATACTTGTTTCTTACTGATTTTTATCTTTCTGTTGAAATAATATTTCTTATAACATCTTATTTCTTTTTATTCTTTCAATATTTGTTGTAATAGACTCTTAATGCCAGTGAAAAAACAGTTGTGGAAGCATTATTTCAGAGAGATTCACTTGTTCGACAAAGTCAGGTATGACTAGAATTTTTAAATATTTTTTATGAAATATGGAGAAAAAGTTAATGACATCCAAAGTACTGAAGTTTTTTTTTGACTTAAAACTTTTTTCTGAATTTTTTTGTACTTGATCTTTTTATTTGTAATTAAAAGGAATTAGAAACCTTATTCTTTGATTTTTAAGTAACAGACCTAGTATTTTCAGGAATAGCTTGTTAAAAACTACTATTTCTATAGAAAATTTTATTCTTTTGCCATAATATTTATTTATCTTAAAAAAGTAAAAATAATGTTTGGAAAAATTGTTACTTGATATTTTTGAAATCAGAAACTATTTGAATTTAGAGTAGTAGTGCCACTACAAATAAAACACAGATAGATTTTGTAGTTAACACTAATCTGTTTCTTCCTTTCTTTCTTAGCTGGTGGTAGATTGGTTAGAGAGTATTGCCAAAGATGAAATTGGAGAATTTTCTGATAATATTGAGTTTTATGCAAAATCAGTATATTGGTAAGTTACCGAGCTTTTATTCTTGAGGTCACTTAATGTTGATATTCTTCATTCATCTTTCATTATTCAGTTTTTACTTTATTCAATGTGTGAGCAAAACAAATAAAAGCCTCCCCTTTATGGAATTTATCATTGTTTAAGAGAGTTAGATAGCTAATTTGCAAATACACAGTTGGCCCTCTGTATTTGTTGGTTTCGCA
Organism: Cacajao melanocephalus; assembly: GCA_963573385.1. Taxonomy (NCBI): domain Eukaryota; kingdom Metazoa; phylum Chordata; class Mammalia; order Primates; family Pitheciidae; genus Cacajao; species Cacajao melanocephalus. The sequence continues at coordinate 19,013 of CAUYLG010060101.1, read as the reverse complement.
TCCATGGATTGAAGCCAGAAAGCTCTCCTAAGTTTTATTTCAACACTTGCAAAAGATTTTTAAAAGGTCGGATTGCGGCCGGGTGCAGTGGCTCACACCTGTAATCCCAGCACTTTGGGAGACTGAGGTGGGGGGATCACCTGAGGTCAGGAGTTCAAGACCAATTTGGCCAACATGGTGAAACCCTGTCTCTACTAAAAATACAAAAATTAGCCAGGCGTGGTGGCACGTGCCTGTAATCCCAGCTATTCAGGAGGCTGAGGCAGGAGAATTGCTTGAACTCAGTGGGTGGAGGTTGCAGTGAGCTGAGATCACGCTATTGCACTCCAGCCCAGGCAAAAAGAGCAAAACTCCATCTCCCCCAAAAAAAAAAAAAAAAAAAGGTCTGATTGTCTTTGAATTCAGTAACTTGTTAAAAAGTCTGTAAGTTAATTATATATTTTCTCTGCTTAGCTAAGAAATTACTGCTATTCAGCATTTGTTAAAAATTAAATCTTAACTTTTAAGATTGTGATTTTTTTTCTGAAAGGATGTTTTCATTTTCAGGAAATAAGTTTGTTTTGTTTTGTTTTGTTTTTAGTTTAAATGCCCACTTAGGTTTTTACAGTTTTTAATAAGTTAATCTTTTTTTGCTGATTAGTAGAACAGAACAGAGAACCCCAAAACAGATTCACACTGATATGGTCATTTGGTTTTCAACAAAGACATCAAAGCAATCCCACAGGGAACGGAATGCCTTTTTTACAAACTGCAGAAAAATGATATCTGTGAGAAAAAAGATTAATAACCTTGACACCTCCCTCATTCCATACCCAGCAATTAATTCAAGATGTGTCATAGTCCTAAATGGGGAAGCTAAAAACCATAAAGCTTTTAAAGGAAAACATAGGAAGATATCCTAGTAATGTGAGAATAGATAAATGTTTCTTAGCTCACACAAAGCAACGGGAGAAAAAATTATTTTGACTTTATCAAAATTAAAGATGTATCATTAAAAAAAATATCATTGGCCAGGTGTGGTGGCTCACACCCTTAATCCCAGCACTTTGGGAGGCTGAGGCTGGAGGATTGCTTGAGGCCAGGAGTTTGAGACATTCTAGGGAAATACAGTGGGAACCCATCTCTACAAAAAATTAAAATGTTAGCTGGGCATAGTGGTGTGTGTCTGTAGTCCCAGCTACTTAGGAGACTGAAGTGGGAGGATCGCTTGAGCCCGGGAGATCAAGGCTGCAGTGAACCATGATTGTACCACTGCACTCCAGCCTTGGGCAACAGAGCAAGACCCTGTCTCTGAAAATGAATGAGGGCAACCCACAGACTGGGATGTGTAGTTCATAAAGAACTATAACTCAATAGTTAAAAAGATAATCCTAGTAAAAAGAGCAAAAATTTGAACTGATACCTCACAAAAGCAGATAGATGAATGGCCAATAAGGACATGAAAAAGCCCTCAACATCATTAGTCATCTGAGCTAAAATGAACTTCTGTATTAAGGATTTTTGCATGTTCTCTCTAGGTTTGTAGTCTCTCTTTCTTACCCCTTTTAAAAAAGTAGGTACTTATTTTTTCTTTCAGGGAAAATACTCTGCATACCTTAAAACAACGGCAGTTGGCTTCTTACGTTGGAAGTGTTCGTCCGCTTGTCACTGAATTGGTAAATATTCTTTGAAATGAAAGTTGCCTTCAAAATTAACTGACTTTTTCTTTCAGACTGAGAATTTTTTCTCTTGGATCTTTGTTTTGCTGTCCTGAAGGTTTGCACACACAAACATTTTACTCTAAAACAACTAAGTTGCATTGGAATCTGATGGAATATGTTGAAACATATCCATGACCTTTGAATTGTAAATACTAAGGTGTGCAAAGTGTACCTAACTTGCTAGCATTAAAAACAAATTAATTTTGGTCTTATCATAAGATTTGACTCTGCCTGTATAAGATAGTGACCTATGAAAGCTCTTTTATGTTGAAAGCAAGTGAAGAAAAACTAAAGCCTTGTGAATTCGTTTGAGGTTAGAACGGTTATTCTAGGATATGAGTAGTGGGAATAACAGTGGATTTGAAAAGAACTGAAGCTGAATTATTCTAGAAACAAAGGAATGAAGCTTTATGACAGGTAGGGCATGTGAAAGGTTTATAGTGAAAAGTTAGAGAAATAAGTAACAATTGAAAAACTTCTAGAAGTATGTTTGGAAACAAAGTGTTTTTGGTGAAAATTGAGAAAAAGAAAATTATTTGATTGTTTGGAAACTAACAGCTTCAAACTGATTGTAGCTAAATTACATTGTAGCAGGCAACAGCTGAAAATTGTTTACTCTTACCAGCTGGAAAGCAGTGATTTCCTTTTGCTAGAAAGAGACCGTGTTCCAAAAATTGAATGACATGTCTGCAAAATATTTATGAAACTAGCCAATTGATCTGTTATATATTCCATTTCCTGAATTGATATTCATATTACCACATACTAAGTAACATGTAGAGTAAGAATTACTTCCTTTCTTGAGTCACATTAAAATTGTTTACCATTTGAAATCCATCATGTAGATCATGTGTGCTATTTGCTGCTAAAGTGAGAACAATATATTATCCTAAATGCTTAGAAGCACATGAAAAGGTAGGTAGAAATAACTCTTTTGGAGGATTTGTACTTATTTATTAGAACTCTGTTTATAATGTTTTTATGAGGTATTGGTGTGTTTTATATGGTATTAATCCCAAAATAGGTCTTAATAGGCTCTCTTCCCATATGTTCTCAAAAAGTACCAGCTAAGCGCTTTGTAGCCACAGAGCAGCTTTCTTGGGTTTTTGCTTTGTGTTTATCTTCCATCTGGGTCTAATTCTGTTTAGACTTGACCATGTAGCTGCTATGACAGAATGAAACTCAAGTCATCTTCTAGTGTTACATGGGCTGGGGTAGGCTAGTAGTATTTCTGCCTTACTTGACCATGGCATGCCCGGGGCCAAGTATGTTTTAAGTGGGGAAGCAGACAACTGTGTGGCTATTTGGAACACTTGTAATCTTGTGACAATTTTATTCCCTTTGTTACTTAACTGAATTGAAACTGAATTTATTTCAGCCAGGCACAGTGGCTCATGCCTGTAATCTCAGCACTTTGGGTGGCCGAGGCAGGTGGATCATGAAGTCAGGAGTTCGAGACCAACCTGGCCAACATGGTGAAACCCTGTCTCTACTAAAAATACAAAAATTAGCCGGGTGTGGTGGCACGTGCCTGTAATCCCAGCTACTCGGGAAGCTGAGGCAGGAGAATTGCTTGAATCCAGAAGGTGAAGGTTGCAGTGTGCAGAGATGGCGCCACTACACTCCAGCCTGGCCAACAGAGCAAGACTCTGTCTTGAAAAAAAAGAAAAAAGAAAATTAATTGATTTGTATATAAACTGAGAATAGGTTCATCATTTCTTGATGATGTGTAACAGGTATGTAAGTAGAAAGGATTTATGCTTGATGATGACTTTTTTTTTTTCTTCTTACAGGACCCTGATGCTCCCATAAGACAGAAAATGCCCCTTGATGATCTGGATAGAGAAGATGAAGTCAGATTACTCAAATATCTCTTCACTCTAATCCGTGCTGGAATGACAGAAGAGGTCAGTCATGTATACCCTTCTTGTCTAATTTCAAAAAGTCATAGACTCTTGAGTTGGAAGAGATTTTTGTGGCTGCCTAGTGTGCTTTCTTAATGCAGTAATTCCATTCATGGTATTTCTAGATCTAACTTCCTGTTTGAACATTTCCAGTGATAAGGTACACATAACTTGAGAAAACAGTGTAATCTTATTTGTACAACTCTAATTAATAGAAAATTATTTGTAATAAATCACACTTTTCTCCCCCATATTGAACTGCATATTCTAGGTATATCCTCATTATTTTTTTGTGGTTGTTCCGTTTGGGTTTTTGTTTGTTTGTTTTTGTTTTTGTTTTTGAAACAGGGTCTTGCCATGTTGCCCAGCCTCATCTCTAATTTCTGGCCTTAAGTGATCCTCCCCGCCTCACCCTCATAAAGTGCTGAGATTACAGGCGTGAGACACTGCACCTGGCCCAATCCCCATTAATTCTTTTTCTTTTTCTTTTTTTTTTTTTGAGATGGAATCTCACTGTTGCCAGTGTTCTCATCATGAACACCTGGGCTCAAGTGATCATCCTGTGTTGGCCTCCCGAAGTGCTGGGATTGCAGTCATGAGCCACTGTACCTGACCCAATCTTTATTTCTAATTCTGATTTTTCAGAGTTTAGAATAAACCTGACCCTAATTCTAGGTGATACTATTTAGGCACTTGAAGGCTACAGTGGCACTCAAACTTCTTCCTTTTAACCTTACCTTTTAAAAATGTGTGTGATAGTTAAGACCTTATATGTAGAATGATAAGTGTCTAATTGGACAGTTTACCAGATGGCTCTTTAGGTGAGATAGTGTGATGTGTAGAAGTTTCGGGCTTGAGTATTATCTGGTTTACAGTACTTTTTGCAGTTGTCTTTAGATAGATTCTACGTTAGTTCAAAGTGTCGTTTGTTCTCTCCTATGTTATCAACCATCAGTATATATTAAGTAATTGCTTACAGTAATAAGTCTTAGTTTATTAAGCATCATTCTTATTTTTTTATTAAGAAAAGAAGTTGGCCAGGTGCAGTGACTCATGCCTATGATCTCAGGATTTTGGGAGGCCAAGGCAGGAGGATCACTTGATGCCAGGAATTTGAGACCAGCCTGGGCATCATAGTAAGATTGTCTCTATTATTAAAAAAAAAAAAAAGTAGTTGATACAATTTATTTGTTTATTCAGAAAATATTTAAGTCCCAGCCACTCTGCCAGATAATGTGCAAGATACTAGAAATTGCTACGGTAATGAGGGATTTATTTATTTATTTAATTTTTTGTTGTAGAGACGGAGTCTTGCTCTGTTGCCCAGGCTGGAGTACAGTGGTGCAATCTTGGCTCACTGCAACCTCCGCCTCCTGGGTTCAAGCAATTCTCCTGCCTCAGCCTCCCAAGTAGCTTAGAGTACAGGCACATACCGCTGTGCCTGGCTAATTTTTTGTATTTTAGTAAAGATAGGATTTCACCATGTTGTCCAGGCTGGTTCTTGAGCTCAGGCAGTCCGCCTGCCTCAGCCTCCCAAAGTGCTAGGATTACAGGCATGAGCCACTGTGCCTGGCTGTGGGATTTATTTTAAAAAACAAAAATACAATCATACTATTGAAGGCTCAAAAAATAGAAATTTTCAAGGTCTCACTAGCTTTATATAACCACAGATAGTGAGCTTTTTGTATTTACTTACAGCCCTTTTTCTTTTGTCTTCCTTTTTAAGATAGTTGCAGTTATAGTGTACATTCAAGTTTTTTCCCTCTTTAATAGTAATTTGAGATAAAATTTACATACCATATAATTCACCCATTTCAAGTGACACCATTCAGTGGTTTTGGCATATTACGTTATTCATTTTATGAATTGTATAATACATTTTGAATCAAATAACAAAATTTGCCATTTTCATCATTTAAGTGTATAATTATATAATGAATTATATAACAAAATGTGCCATTTTCATCATTTAAGTGTACGGTTTAGCGGCATTAATTACATTAACAGTACTGGGAAACCATCCCCACTGTTTCTAAAACTTTTTCATCAACCCAGATATAAACTGTAACCATTATATGCATAGGTGGAATCATACAATGTGCTTTTGTGTCTATCTTATTTCATTTAGCATAATGTTTTCAAGATTCTATATTGAGTTTTTATCCTACCTTTTTAAGATACCATATCAAAACATTTTTCCATGTTAATTCCTACATAGCACTCATAGTTTTCCAAGGGTGTAAGTTTAGAACAATGTTAGGGGTATGATATTCTTTATCTAGTTGTATTAATCAGGATTTCTCGGTTCAAGTGACAGAAACCCAACCTAAGTTACTTTATGCTTACAAGAGAATTGTTTGGCTCATGAAAATGGGAAGTATAGAAGGTATATCTGGCTTTCAGCAGGATCCAGGGACTCCAGAGATGCCCTAGGATACTGTCTGTTTCTGAGACCCATAGCTCTACCTGCCTCTCTGTGCCTTCATTCCCAGAAAGCTACTCCCTACGTTGTATCAGAGATGAATACCAGAAGGTCCAAGCTTACATCCTCCTGCCAACTAGCAATCTCAGCAAAAGGAGTATATTTTCTTTACCAATTTCTCCAGCAAGAGTCCTGATAGTGAATCTTGTTAACTCACATGCCTAACCTTAGAATTCTGGAATGGGATCAGGCCTATTCAAAACACAGGAGCTAAGAATGGGGAAATGGTGATTCCCTAAAGGGATGATGGAACAAGCATGTATTTACCTTACTGGTATATAAGCACATTGACTTACTGACTTATTGGTCAAGTTGAACATGCAATATCATCAGTGGACTAAATGAGCAGTAACAGCCTGGTCATCACAGAGACTGTTTTTGTAATAGTTTTTCATAAATCAGGGGTCATCAGCCTCTTTAACCCCATTTGTTTCTAGCAGGATTAAATGCTAGTGGGTGCCGTAGGAACCTATTGTTAAGCCTAAAGTCAAACAGAAAAGGGATTTTTTAGAAAGAAAAACAGGGCCAGGTATGGTTGCTCACACCTTTAATTCCAGCACTTTGGGAGGCTGAGGCAGGAGGATCCCTTCAGTCCAGAAGTTCAAGACTGGCCAACATGATGAGACTCTGTCTCTACAAAATTTTTTTAAAATTTTTAAAAAGAAAGAAAAATAAAGGTAGAGGCCACAGAAAGACATGCATATGTTTTTAAAATAGAATGCTATTATTATTATTATTTGAGGCAGGGTGTCACTCCGTCACCCAGGCTGGAATGCAGTGGCCCAATCTTGACTTACTGCAACCTCCACCTCCAGGGTTCAAGCAGTGCTCCTGCCTCAGCCTCCCAAGTAGCTGGGATTATAGGTGTCTGCCACTGCACCTGGCTAATTTTTGTATTTTTAGTAGAGACAGGGTTTCACCATGTTGGCCAAGCTGGTCTTGAACTCCTGACCTCAGGTGATATGCCCGCCTTGGCCTCCCAAAGTACTGGGATTACAGGCATAAGCCACCACACCCGGTCAGAATGCCATTATTAACTGCCTACATCCATCTCTTGTAACATTTGTTCTATAAGTTATCTAAGCTTGTCATATACTGGTTATACTTTACTATAAAGCACAAGTACATTTTCAGTGCCACCCTGGTTATTGGACTGACTGCTCTTTCTTGTTTCCTAAGGCACAACGACTCTGTAAACGCTGTGGTCAAGCATGGAGAGCTGCAACACTTGAAGGCTGGAAACTGTATCATGACCCTAATGTTAATGGAGGTATTTTAGTAGATTTTATTCTGACAGTTGGGGACAAAGGCATTTTGCTCTAAATGCCAATCTTTGTGAACTATAGCTTCTCTTTTTAGAAAGGATTGTATTGAGGTCTCATTTTAAACTATATTTTCTTTCTTTTACTGTTTTATAGGAGCAGAATTAGAACCTGTTGAAGGGAATCCATATAGACGCATTTGGAAAATAAGTTGTTGGAGAATAGCAGAAGATGTAAGATAAATAAAATATTCAGTGATACTGCTTTTAACTCCAAGTTAATTAATTGAAAGCCTATTCAGGGGCTGCAAAACATTGAAAGTAGTGTAAAACTGGTTTTCAGAAAACTTCCAGTGAAATTGAGGAATAGGCTTAACACTTAATTTTTAGTACTCAGTGTTTTATCAGAATTATTAAAACACTGAGTACTAAAAATTCAACACTGATATAAGGCAGAAATGTAAAGGAGGTACCAAATGAGTTTAGAGAAAAAGTACTGGGCTAAAGCTTAAAGCTGGCTTCTCTGAGGAAAGAATCGAATTGAACTTTTAAAACTTAGTAGGATTTGGTTTGTTGGGAATGAAAACAAGAGGAAGGGATTCTAGGTAGGATATTTAGATTGGGAAATTCAAAGTAAGGTAGATCTGCCAGCTTGGAGTAGAACGCTCATAAAGGAAATACAGTCAGTTCTGTTGTAACATGACATAGGTATTCCTAAAAGTTGCCGCGAGGTACAACATTGTGCGGAAACCCCACAGGGCTTATGGGAAAATGGAGTTAAAAGAAAAATACTCAAAAACTTCATTAGGGTTACATAAAATAATAAAAAGTTAATAAAAATGGTAGCACGGTTTTACATCTGTCAAACAGTTTAAAAATTACATATACTGTCAAACAGTTTAAAAAATATGTAAATACGCCAGGTACAGTGACTCACACTGTAATCCCAGCACTTTGGGAGGCCGAGGTGGGCGGATCACAAGGTCAGGTGTGGGGCTCATGGATTCCCTACACTTTACCTTGTAAAAGATCTAAAGCTTGCTTGTAGAGGTGGATGTTAGAGTGGCAGAAGCTTTAGGGCACATGACAGAAGTATTTTAAGAAGATCAGCATGGCAGTGGAAAAAGAGACTTAAAATTAGATAGACAAAAGGCTAAGAAAGTAATTAGGAGTCTGTCAGAGTTATTTGGACACTAAGTCATAAGGGTCTGTCCTAGGATAGTATTGTTGGGAATGGAAAGGAAGGGAGAGACATTGGTCGGGACCATTGATTAGAAACAGAAGGCAGAGGTGGGCTCAGTTATGCAGTAAGAGTCTCTGAAGTCTCTTGTTTGGATGGCAAGAAAACTGGAAATACCATTAATAGAATCCCAAAAGTAAAACGGAGGAATTAGTTAGTTCTACATAGGAATTAGAAGCAAACGGATGCATGCCTTGTTTTGATGTTGTACATAGGTCAGTATCAGAGAGTATCAGGTATTTAAAAACATTCTAGGAGAAAATACCTATATAGGCTCTATCTGGAATAAAATTTGATTATAAATATTCAAAGCATCCATTAGAGTTGGATCTGCTTTCACCCAATATTTGACATTTAAGTATTTTACTTTTTTCTCTAGATTTCAGCATTATTTCATCAAACTGAAGTTCTTCCTTCTTAGTATCCCACTAGATCTTTCACTAAAGTTTAAAAACTATCAAGTAAATAGGTTCAGTCTAGAAGAGACTGTATAACTCCACATTATGAGGAAAATTGACATACTAAGAAAAACAGTATTTCAAATTTGTTTATATTCGTTGTGTTTTAGGAGCTTTTTAATAGATACGAGAGAGCAATTTATGCAGCCTTAAGTGGGAATCTTAAGCAGGTATGCAATCTGTTTTAATGTTTAAATTTTTTCTGTGGAGTAAAATTAAATACATAAAATACTCTAATAGTTGTATATAACAAATATAAACTTAAGTGTATATTCTGAAGTATATACATACATACGCGTAGCAATGATAGATAATCATGAATCAGATGGTGACTTGTTCTGCTTAATTTGATGTTTTCCTTAACATGCATGGTGTTTTAATGAATGAAATCAGATTTCAGTTTTTAACTAAGAACTGTAAATTTAACTGCAACACACATTTATTGATGACTTATAATACTCACAGTTTGCAGACATGTGCCACAAAGGCACAGTGAGTCCTTGGGTTGTCTTACATATGCATGTTTTTCTCACAACCCACTACTCTCTACATATTTTAGCTATCTTGAGGAATACTATAATAATCAGTTGAAATGTCATATCAGCATGGAAAACTGATGGTGTTAACTCAGTATGAAAAATCTTAACAGTTCAAACATCTTAGAAGATGTAGTTGGGGAGGGAAAGGTTATTTGGTACAATTTTTTTTAAATCCACCGTGTTTTATATCACTATAAAGTGATTTTATAGTCTGTGTCACTGGATGTATGCTTTTCCTTTCTTTTCTGTTGAATATGTTTATTATATATTTCTGTTTCATAATGGGATAAAAGCTGCTTCCTGTCTGTGACACCTGGGAAGACACAGTGTGGGCCTACTTCCGGGTGATGGTGGACAGTCTGGTCGAACAGGAAATCCAGACATCAGTAGCAACTCTGGATGAAACTGAAGAACTCCCTAGAGAATATCTGGAAGTAAAGTGAGTCTTTGTTGGATTATTTTGAGTCATGGTGATTTGTAGCATGCTCTTTAATGTTTCATTTTATAGCCCTTTTTCGTATTATTAATGTTATTCTGTTCTTTTCTCATTTCTTTTGAAGTTGGACCTTAGAAAAAGTTTTTGAGGAACTTCAAGCTACTGATAAAAAGGTAAATGTTAATAGGAACATGTTATATATCTGGATTAGGAAACAATGTCATTCTATTGTGCACTGTAGCTAAAAGGAAAAAAATACGTGGAACTTTTCTCCCTTCTTTTTCTCACTCACTAAAAATAATCATTCTCTGAAAGGAAGAAAATTACATAAATGATACATCATTTTTAGTTTTTTGTTTAGGATTACTTTCATCCAAGTATATGCACATAAGCTATATTTATTCCTTTCTTTTTGAAAATTTAAAACACGTTATGGAAAATTAATAAGACTTTGTTTTCCTGGATCTTAAAATCTAATATTTTCTAAAAATTATATTCTTTTTAAAATGCCTAAACAATCTTAGTAATATCGTATGTACTTGTACAGTAAAATAATTTTAAGGATGTTTACAATAAAATAAAAGGATGTATAAATAAAACCTTTATAGTAATTTTCCACCTTTTTATGGTTATTCCCTTGAGATGATAAAACATACTGATATATATCCTATATTTCTTTTCATGATCTTATGAATATGTGTAAATAATGTAGATATTCCAAGAATTTTGATTTTGTGTTTTCAACATTGTACTACAGCTTGATTTTATTTTTTTCATTTAATGATAATCTCTAAGTTAGTTGATTCATTTTCACTTAACATTAGTCCTTTTAATAAATACATAATTTTTTGTTTGTTTGTTTTCTTTTTTTTGAGACAGAGTTTCACTCTTATGGCCCAGGCTGGAGTGCAATAGGGTGATCCTGGCTCACCTCAACCTCTGCCTCCTGGGTTCAAACTAATTCTAGCTAATGAAATAAAACAAGAAAATTAAGGAACAGATAGAAATCCCAGAAAGGAAAGAACGTTTACATATGACAAAAATATTAGTCTAGAAACTTAAAGCTCAGTAAGTTACTAGAATTAACAAGAGAATTTGTTAAAGTAGCTAGATACAAAAGTTTTTTTTAAGTCAGCCTTTTGTACTTGTTATAACTATTTAAAAAAGGATTTAGCACTCCCTCCCCAAAAGTTCCATTTAAATGAGTGACCAAAACTAAAGAGATCTAGGAATAAAAAATTAATCAAGGGTTACAAGTCCTTCATTTAAAAACTATAGAATCTTACTAAAGACATAAAATAAGACATAAATAAATAGATATATCATGTTCCTGGAAGAGGGCATTAAATATAAAGATCACTCATTCCAAAATTAGCATAGAAACCTAATGCTTTGAGATATTACTTCTGGGCAGAAAGTTGTCAAGTAAAAGAATAATCGAGAATGGCAAGAACATTTTGAAAAAGAACAATAGGCTGGACTTGATGGCTCACACCTGTAATCCCAGCACTTTTGGAGGCTGAGTCAGGAGGATCACTTGAGCTCAGGAGTTTGAGAGCAGCCTGGACAACATGGCAAAACCCTATCTCTACAAAAAATTTTAAAAATTAGCCAGATGTGGTAGCATGCACCTGTAGTCCTAGCTTCTCAGGAGGCTGAGGTGGGAGGATCACCTGAGCCTGATGAGGTAGAGGCTGCAGTGAACCATGATTGCATCACTGCACTCCAGCTTGGGCAACAGAATGAGACTCTGTCTCAAAAACAAACAAACAAAAAAACACACTCAAAAAAAGGGAAAAAAATAGTTCTTGGTTACTTGCCTTACTCAATAATAAAACTTAATATGAAGATACAACAAAACAGTATAGATAGAACTGACATGAAAATAAACAGATGAGTGGAACACAAAGTCCAAACTAGATCCAAGTGTATATGAGAATTTAACAGTCCAAACTAGATCCAACTGTATATGAGAACTTAACAGATGTCAGAGGTGACCTTTGATTTCAGAGGGAAAGGGATGGTTTATTTAAATAAACGATGCTGGCATAATTGGCTTTCCATCCGGAAGAAAACAAAGTTAGACCCTATCTCATGCCATGTAATTAAAATAAATTCCAGATAGAGCAAAGGTTTGAATGTAAAAATGAACAAATGCTGAAAGAAAATTTAGACAGCTAACTAAATAAAAATTAAAATGTTTGACAACAAAGAATGAACTATTTTCTTCAAAAAAAATCAAGCTGCAAATAACTTATAAAAGGTTTTCTCTATTCTGTATGTGATCACTATTTTGTTTTTTTCACCCTTGGTGCCATGTACAGAAGAGAGTGCTCAAAGAATGCTTTCAAGTCCTGCTGCTCATGTTGAAAGAAATCTTAATTATTTTACTTAGGTCACATGAGTTCTTCCTTTCTGGTGCACCATATGTAGTGCCAAGATAAATAGGAATAAAATGTAAGAATCAAAGTTTAATACCATTGAGAGATTAAATTGTTATAACATAGGTCTCTACTTTCAAAGATGCTTTTCAGTTCTGGATTTGTAAGCTGTGAGTATATTCCAAAGGCAGTAGGCAGTATCCTTTCCATGTTTTATTTTGTTTTGATATTCCTAAGGCCCTTCATTTCCAACTTTTTCTTTCTATATGTTCCTTCAAAAGTTTAACATTTTTAGTTTAACAATGAATATATACTACAGAATGACCACTAGGAGATTTATGGAAAATTTAAAAAATTTTTTTCAGAGAGTTCTGGAAGAGAATCAAGAACATTATCATATAGTTCAAAAGTTTCTTATCCTGGGAGACATTGATGGTAAGATACAGTTTTATTTTACTTTGTTGTGTTTTGTTTTTTTTTTGTTTTTTGCGGGGACAAAGTCTCACCTTGTCACCCAGACTGGAGTGCAGTGGCACAACCTCAGCTCACTGCAACTTCTGTCTCCTGGGTTCATTCTATTCTCCGGTCTCAGTCTCCCGAGTAGCTGGGATTACAGGTGCACACCGCCATGCACAGCTAATTTTTGTGTTTTTAGTAGAGATGGGGTTTTGTTATGTTGGCCAGGCTGGTCTGCAACTCCTGACCTCAGGTGATCCACCTGCCTGAGCCTCCCAAAGTGCTGTGTATTATAGACATGGGATTACAGGTGTGAGTGACCACGCCCAGCCAGTTTTATTTTACTTTGTATGAGTTCTTCATTGTCTTAACGGTAATTCTTTTAAGTCATCCAAACAATGCATATAACTTACCACATCTTGATAAATATTAACCTATTTGAATGCAACTCTTTATGTCAGAGGTGACCTTTCATGTCATTTGGTTTTTATAAAACAAAGTTTGGATTTTACCCAGACTCTGTTTAAGAGGGTGTAGAGTTATATCATGGCTATTAATAATGAGACAGTGACTTTATTTATTTATTTGAGATGGAGTTTTGCTCTTGTTGCCCAGGCTGGAGTGCAATGGCGTGATCTGAGCTCACCGCAACCTTAGCCTCCCAGGTTCAAGCAATTCTCCTGCCTCAGCCTCCTGAGTAGCTAGGATTACAGGCATGCTCCACTATGCCTGGCCAATTTTTGTACTTTTAGTGGAGACAGGGTTTCTCCATGTTGGTCAGGTTGGTCTTGAACGGTCAACCTTAGGTGATCTGCCCTCCTCAGCCTCCCAAAGTGCTGGGATTACAGGCGTGAGCCACTGCACCTGGCCAATACAGTGACTTTAAAACACTATAGGAGTGAAGTAAATGTTCTTGGTAATGTTTATTTTTTTCTTTTGATTTTATTCCTATTGTTGAATCTTTGCTTTGATGGCTTGTAGGTTTGATGGATGAGTTTAGCAGATGGCTTTCCAAAAGCAGAAACAATCTACCTGGACACCTTCTTCGCTTTATGACTCACCTCATTTTGTTTTTTCGTACTCTGGGACTACAGACCAAGGTATATAAAAAGGAACTATTTCTTCTCTGTAATATTGTGCTATATACCTAGTGTCAAGAAAACACTACTTTTGTTGTTGTTGTTTTCTAGAAATGGTGGTAAGGAATCAAATGTCTTCCATATAGTCTTGTATAGTCACACAACGATAACTCACTCTCAGTGAGTGACCCTTTAGAGTTCTAGTCTGTGGCCACAGAATGCTGTTGGTTACCTGGTTTTTAATAAGCTTATAACTTTATCCTTGTCTGTACCCAGCTTTAAATCAACCAGCTAAGCTAACTAAACAAACTAAGTGCTAGGTGAGATTTTAAAGCTTTGTTGTTTTGTTGCTTTTTTTCTTAAAAAAAAAAAAAGTAACATTTTGGTCAGAGTACATGTACAAAGTGAATGATAAAGTAATTGAAAGCTTGGGCTTTGGAGTAAGAGTCCTGAGTTTATACCCTTATTCAGCAGCTTCTATCTGTGTAATTCTGGGTAAATAAAACTTCCATGGGTATTAATTTCTTCCTCTGTAAAATATGAACAATAATAGTAACTAGCCAAAAAGAGTTATGGTAAGGTTAAATCAGGCAGTAGATGAACTGTGGTAAGCACTTAGCTTGGTGTATAGTTACTGCTCAATAGTAAACATTACAAATATGAAATTATTTAATAGCGGAATTTGTATTAAAAATTTTATTACTCTTTCATATAAGCAGTTGTTTTTATAATTATGTCTTTTTTTCCTATGAAGGAAGAAGTTTCTATTGAAGTTTTAAAGACATACATACAGGTAAACTTTGAGAACCTACAAGCTGATTCTTTTTTACTACTTTAATGAAAACCAAAATCAGAATACTATTTTAATTCTCAATGATAAGAAAGCATCAGAATCCATAAGAGATCTTTTAATTATCAGCACAGTTGACCCTTGAACAACGCAGGGATTAGGAAAACACCCCTCTCCCCTGCACAATCGAAAATTTACTCTAACTTTTGACTCCCTAAAAACTTAACTACTGATACCCTATTGCTGACCAGAAACCATACCAATAACATAAACACCCAATTATACAGTCATCCCTCAGTATACTTGGGGGATTGGTTCCAGGACCCCCACATATAACAAAATCTGTGTATACTCATGTCCACAGTTGGCCCTGCACAACTTGCATGTACAAAAAGTTGGCCTTCCATATTTGCAGATTTCACATCCAGATAATTCTCTATTTTCTATGTAAGTCGAGTTGAAAAATATTTATGCATAAGTGGACCTGCACAGTTCAAACCCATGTTGTTCAAAGCTCAGTTGTACTGTATTCTTATGATAATGTAAGCTAAAGAAAACATTACTAAGAAAATCATAAGGGCTACGCGTGGTGGCTCATACCTGTAATCCCAACACTTTGGGAGGCAGAGGCTGGAGGATTGCTTGAGTCCAGAAGTTTGCGATCAGCTGGGCAACATAGGGAAATCCCTCTCTCTACTACAAAAAATTATTTAAAATTAGCTGGGCACAGTGATTCATATCTGTAAACCCAGCTACTTGGGAAGCTGAGGCAGGAAGATTGAGTGAGCCCATGAGATGGAGGTTGCAGTGAACTATGATCTCAACCACACTGCCCTCCAGTTGGGTGAGAGTGAGACCATCTCAAAAAAAAAAAACAAAACAGAACAATCAGGCCGGGCATGGTGGCTTGCACCTGTAATCCCAACACTTTGGGAAGCCAAGGTGGATGGATCACTTGAGCCCAGGAGTTCAAGACTAGCCTGGGCAACAGCGAGAACCTATCTTTTTTTAAAAAAAAAGGTTAAAAAATTAATAAATAACTTTTAAAAATTAAAAAATTAATAAATAATAAAAATTGTATGGAAGAGAAACTATATTTATAGTACCATACTATATCTGTAAATACTATAAGTTTATGCTGTCTGTTTACAAGATGAATTGTCTGTCTGAAATGGACAAGTGATTCTCCTGCCACAGCCTCCTGAGCAGCTGGGATTACAGGCATGTGCCACCACGCCTGGATACATTTTGTATTTTTAGTAGAGACGGGGTTTTTGTCTTGTTCTCCAGGCTGTTCTCAAACTGGCCTCATGTGATCTGCCTGCCTCAGCCTCCCAAAGTGCTGGGATTCCAGGTGTGAGCTACCAGGCCTGGCCTCAAGTGATACTTCTGCCACAGCCTCCCGAAGTGCTGGAATTACAGGCACAAGCCACCATACCCAGCCAATTTTTCAATATATTTATTGAAAAAAATCCACATATAAGTGAACCCACACAATTCAAACCTATGCTGTTTAAGAGCCAACTGCACTCACTTTTTAGAATTTAAAATTATTCTGGGCTGGACACATGGCAGTAATCCCAGCACTTCAGGAGGCCAAAGTGGTGAGATCACTTGAGCCCAGGAGTTTGAGACCAGCCTGGGCAGCATAGTGAAAAGCTGTCTCTACTAAAAAAATACAAAAAATCAGCAGGGCATGGTGGCATGTGCCTGTAGTCCCACCTACTGGGGAGGCTACAGTGGGAGGATCACCTGAACCCGCGATGCAGAGGTTGCAGTGAACCATGATCATGCCACTACACCCCAGCCTGGGTGACAGAGTGAGACCCTGTCTCAAATAAACAAATAAATATAAAATGAAATTATGTTTAGCAACACAAATCCATTATCTGTATGAACCTCTCCTGAATATATTTGAAATTTTGAAGTAACCTTTTTTATTACTGACATACTTTGATCTTTTTCTGTTTTTTAGCTTTTAATAAGTGAGAAACATACAAATCTCATAGCATTTTATACCTGTCATTTACCTCAAGACCTAGCTGTTGCCCAGTATGCTTTATTTTTGGAAAGTGTTACAGAATTTGAGCAGCGCCACCATTGCTTGGAGTTGGCTAAAGAAGCAGGTAAAAATGGTTGAAAACTTTGTCTATTGACCTCTGTAGGCAAATACTCATTTTGGCTATAGTAATATTTGTCCTTCTAGTTTTGAATCTTACTTCTCTTTAGGGGAAAAAAGTAATAAAATTTTCAGGGAATTTCTGTTTTAGGACTAATGTTACTTATGCTGTAACTCATGTAAAATATGTTTTAATTTTGCCATTTTCCTTTATATAAATATCTTTCATATTTTACATATTTCATTTTTAAGGAATTATTGTTCCAAA
The DNA here is from genome assembly GCA_963573385.1 of Cacajao melanocephalus. Lineage (NCBI taxonomy): Eukaryota > Metazoa > Chordata > Mammalia > Primates > Pitheciidae > Cacajao > Cacajao melanocephalus. Next base: position 1,900 of record CAUYLG010060101.1, on the reverse strand, counting down.
TTTACCAAATCATTATGACTGTTCAGAGAATATTAGTATCAATGATTAATCTTTGTTTTTTGTCTCTTCAAAACATAATTTAGATTTGGATGTTGCAACAATAACAAAAACTGTAGTTGAGAATATTCGAAAGAAAGATAATGGTGAATTTAGTCATCACGACCTGGCCCCAGCCCTAGATACTGGCACTACTGAGGTGATTTGGGATGGGGGGCAAAGGTGTTGTGTAACTTTTAATAATCTTTTATGTTATTCCTTGGTGAATTTCTCCCTTTGTAAAAGAAATTCTATGTTAGTTTTTCTTTTTAAAGAATGTTTCTTTGTTAGCCCAGACATGTTAAATTATAAAAATTGGCAGCAAATTTTAAGTCTTATGTAAAGGATTACTTATAATATGTTAAAGGAAGCTTCTTTAATAGAAAAAAAATCTCAGCTTTGGTTTGTTGCTCATCAGGTTATTTTAAACACTTGTTAATCACTAACTTATGTAGCTTGCTTACTCATATTTTCAGAAAGGAATAGAAAGTTATATCTAAGAAAACTATTTTAGAGTAACATTTAAAGGAATCACATGGTTAAGTTGGTGAGACGTACAATATATAATTCTGGATTAATAATCCAGTAGTTTTTTTCTATAATTTATTCTTATTTATTTCTGTATTTTGAGGCAAGTTCTGGCTCTGTTACCAAGGCTGGAGTGTAGTGCCGCTATCTCGGCCCACTACAACCTTTGCCTTCCAAACTCAAGCCATCTTCCCTCAGTCTCCCAAATAGCTGGGACTACAGGCGTGTGCCACCATGCCTGGCTAATTTTTTATATTTTTTGTAGAGACAGGGTTTTGCCATGTTGCCCAGGCTGGTCTTGAACTCATGAGCTCAAGAGATCTGCTTGCCTCGGCCTACCAAAGTGCTAGGATTACAAGTGTGAGCCACCATGTGCAGCAGTATTTTCTATAATTTAATAGAGAGCTGTTAAATATGAAAATACACTAACATAAGTTAGATGTTATCATCATTTCATATAACTTGAGGGAAAATGATGTTTACTGCAAGTACAGGTGTAAGTTAATTCTACTAATTTGTAGAATATCTTTTTAAAAAAACCTGATGTTCCCTTTTCTTTTTTTCCCCTTTAATAAATAGGAGGATCGTTTAAAAATTGATGTAATTGACTGGTTGGTATTTGACCCAGCACAGAGAGCAGAAGCACTGAAACAAGGCAATGCAATTATGAGAAAATTCTTAGGTATGCTATATTTTTATGCAGCTTCAAACTCCTGGGCTCCATTCATCTTCCCACCTCAGCCTCCCAAGTAGCTGGGACTATAGGCGCCCACCACCAGACCCACCTACTTTTTTAAAAAAAGTTTGTAGAGATGGTGTCTCACTATATTGCCTAGGCAGGTCTCAAACTCCTGGCCTCAAGCAGTCCTCCCACCTCAGCCTCCTTAAGTGCTGGGATTATAAGAATGAGCCACCATACCTAGCCTTTTTATTCTTTTTTACAAAAGTTTTTGTTCAAATTTACAAGAAAAAAAAACAACCCCACCAAAAAGTGGGCGAAGGATATGAACAGACACTTTTCGACAGAAGACATTTGTGCAGCCAACAAACATATGAAAAAAAGTTTATCATCACTGGTCACTAGAGAAATGCAAATCAAAACCACATTGAGATACCATCTCATGCCTGTTAGAATGGTGATCATTAAAAAATCTAGAGACGATGCTGGAGAGGATGTGGAGAAATAAGAACACTCTTACACCGTTGGTGGGAGTGTAAATTAGTTTAGCCATTGTGGAAGACAGTGTGGCAATTCCTCAAGGACCTAGAAATAGAAATTCCATTTGATCCAGCAATCCCATTACTGGGTATATATCCAAAGGATTATAAATTGTTC